>MVJL01010842.1:0-112718 GCA_002156465.1 Macrocentrus cingulum
CTGCGAACATATCTGGAGGGTCCAAATCCATTGCAGTGCATGATGAGCTGGCGTTCATGCGATCAGTTTCAGCTGCCAGCTGCTCTTTTGTTAGTTGCTTGTCAAAAAAAATATGTTAATTAATGCAAAATTTACTTTTAGTGATGATATTCAAATAAGCACCTTGATAATTTTTCTTCAGCTCTTTTTTTTGCGCGTTGCTATGATGCAAAAATGGGGCAAACTACGAAAAGCAGGAGAACTTCGGTTTAATGAAGTAAAAACAATTGATAAATGTTGTCATTTCATGAAAAAGAATGCAAAACCTTCATCCATTACACCAGAACAAAGGGAATCTTATGCCAACTTTTTCCTGGATGAGAACAGTAAACTTATATTCTAGTTCAATCAACGTAGAGTAGCCAATACGTATACGTAATAAGAACAAAGGGAATCTTATGCCAACTTTTTCCTGGATGAGAACAGTAAACTTATATTCTAGTTCAATCAACGTAGAGTAGCCAATACGTATACGTAATAAATATTTAATATTTGCAGATTATGCTGATGAAAAGATGATGGGAGAAGCCGTGATCCACAAATCCCGGAAAAGACAGACTAGTGCCAGAATCTTCTTGTCGAAAAATTCAGTTGGAGATAATTTAGATGAAAAGATGATGGGAGAAGCCGTGATCCACAAATCCCGGAAAAGACAGACTAGTGCCAGAATCTTCTTGTCGAAAAATTCAGTTGGAGATAATTTAGAATATTTGATGAATTTATCACTGATTCATAGTATTTTAAAGAAAAGACAGACTAGTGCCAGAATCTTCTTGTCGAAAAATTCAGTTGGAGATAATTTAGAATATTTGATGAATTTATCACTGATTCATAGTATTTTAAGCTGTCGAAATGAACTCTCCTCAGTTTGGGTGCCTGTTAAACAAGACAAACACCAAAGCAGTGGATATTGCAATTACAAAATGGGAATTGATTATACCAAGCTGTCGAAATGAACTCTCCTCAGTTTGGGTGCCTGTTAAACAAGACAAACACCAAAGCAGTGGATATTGCAATTACAAAATGGGAATTGATTATACCTGCATCGATTTTGAGTGCATGAATCTGTCTAACAGTCATGTCAAAATCTGCGAACATATCTGGAGGGTCCAAATCCATATGCAGTGCATGATGAGCTGGCGTTCATGCGATCAGTTTCAGCTGCCAGCTGCTCTTTTGTTAGTTGCCTGTCAAAAAAAATATGTTAATTAATGCAAAATTTACTTTTAGTGATGATATTCAAATAAGCACCTTGATAATTTTTCTTCAGCTCTTTTTTTTGCGCGTTAAAAAAAAATATGTTAATTAATGCAAAATTTACTTTTAGTGATGATATTCAAATAAGCACCTTGATAATTTTTCTTCAGCTCTTTTTTTTGCGCGTTGCTCTCGTCCCAATACCATTTCAGAGTTACGTTTTTTTAATGTTAATAATGTTACAGGGAGATTTTGAGAGGGAATTGACCCTTTTTTTAACCTGTACCGCGTCGTGGGTATACCTAAGTATAATTGGAAACCATAGTTAATAATGTTACAGGGAGATTTTGAGAGGGAATTGACCCTTTTTTTAACCTGTACCGCGTCGTGGGTATACCTAAGTATAATTGGAAACCATAAATAGATAATAAATGAATTTTATCATAGTAATAATTATAAATTTACCTGGGTGAAAATAATCCGACTCTCTGAAGTGCTGGCTGCAGACTAACACTCCAGGAGACAACTCTGTCATTTTCAAGGCACTTGACCACTTTTGTCTCAACCATTTTTCTTTCGGTGGATAGTGGAATGATAATTTTGATTTTTCATTCGCTTTACACTCCGGAACACAACATTTTGCTGTGTAATTCCTTATTTTAGGTATTTTTCCCATAATGTAAATAAACTCCGCTTCAATTAAAATACTTCGACTACCGGCCACTAGGCGGCGCCAATCTATTTGGCCGTCGCGAATATCTCGCGAACCGGTGATTTTTTGAAGAAATATGTACAAATGTTTTTTGTACGAAATGAAATTCCCTACGGCGCCAATCTATTTGGCCGTCGCGAATATCTCGCGAACCGGTGATTTTTTGAAGAAATATGTACAAATGTTTTTTGTACGAAATGAAATTCCCTATTTTTTGACTAAACAATTTGTTTCTGACACTTACCGTTTTTTAGTTATTTCAATTTTTATAACCATCGTTTTCATTTTTTTCGTTTACAGTGCATAATTCTTATTGTATGCTGTTTAAGCTTGTTATCGAACTTATTTATTATTAAATTCCCTACAATTTCATTATTCGTACTTTTTTTATCTATAATAATAGAAAAGTTATTGCGCGTTGAATTTTTCCTTTCGCGATGCGCAACCTATTCTAACTTACAAGCATTAAGGCTCTTTGTATCCGCTATACAAATCACACTTTTTGATAACCACATTTATAATAATTCAACTCCTCAAGTTAGAAAAAAATATTATACACTTGCTACTAATTTTCAATGATTGAATATTGTTTATTGATACGATTCTTTATACGAGAAAAAAGTGGTAATTATCTCCGTTAAGGTAAGCCAGGCAGGTTGTTAAAAAAATAACAAACAAACAAAAACAAAAAAGAAAAAAAAAAACAAGAGAATCTTTATTTATAAATAATTAGGATATTGTCATTGATAATAGGTCTGCTGATATCCATTGCCAGCGTGGAATATCAAAAGCACTGCTATTTTGCTCTAGGATTTTTTTTATTCTTTTTTGGACTTTTTGATTTTTTCATGGAAAATAACTCGAAAAAATGTTGTAGATATTTTACGAAAATTTTCTATCAATTTCTAAGGTTAAATCTTTGAAAGTTTTGTTGAAGTGTTTTCTTTATTTTAGTTTTTTGATAACAACTCGGTAAATCAACAAGAGAACAAAAAATCTTATTGGTGTTAAATGATAGGTGATTACATCCGCCAGAAAAAGTATAGAATATAATTTTTTGTATATGTCGCAGTTTTTGAGGAATTTGATTTTTTTTCGTAAATTCGTATTTTTTAAATATCTTAAAAATAATCTAAAATATTGCGAAAAATTTGTTGAAACGTGAAAAAATACATGAAATTTACGATTTTTATTCTCAAAGTTAGAATTAGATTTTTTTTTCAAGAAATATTTTTTCATCATAACGAAGTGAAATTTGTTAAAAATAATTTAAAATTTGAATTTTCATAGTCGGATTAGTTGGATATATTTTGAATTCACTCGAATGAAACTTCACTTTCATTCATTCGAATGAAAGTTCGATAGCAGGCTTAAACAACGTACAATAAAAATTAAGTACTGCAAACGAAAAAACGAAGGTAATGTTTATAAAAATTGAAACAACTAAAAAACGGTAAGTGTAAGAAAAAAATTGTTCTGTCAAAAAAGATAGGGAATTTAATCCTCTATTTATTAGAGGATTAAAATTAATTAATTAATTAATTAATTTTTTTTTAACCGCTTTTCCCGAATCTGTTAAATGTACTATATGCCCCTCATGTCAAACACCATTTTAATGCTAATTATTTCATCAAAATTTCAGACAAATCTGTCTATGGTGAATCTACTGAGATAGTTTTTTTACCTCAAAAACTAATAGAATGTGCAGGGATGTATATATATTCATAGCGCTGCATTTCTATCTGTCTCTCCCTCTTAGACAGCGGTGCCGGTGACGGAAATTTTTTTTTTTTTTTTCAGGTGAAAAGTAGGTACAAATTTTAATATTTAGCAGGGTTAATTCTTTTTAATATAATTAATGAATAAAAAAATTTTTTATCCATTAATTTAGCAGCGCCGAATTCTTTAGCCTATTGATATATTAACAAAATGAAAATAAAAAAGCATTATTTTTCAATGAAATGCGGAGAAAAAAAATTTTTTCCTCAAAAATCGAATTGCTTCCGAGTAATAAATTGATTAATAAAATGATGATAAGTTTTTTTATTAATTTTTGTGGACATATAGGAAAATTTGTCACGAACTTTTAGGCTCGTTGCACAAAAAACTATTTCAGTTATCGAACCAAACCTAATAACTATTCCATTAGAAAAAAAAAGAAAAGTTAAATTTTTTTGTTTCAATTTTTTTTTTTTTTACTCAAATTATATTTTTCACGAAATATGCAGTTTTATTTAAGTACTTACCGATGAAGAAGCTGCTTTGTATTTTTCCTCTGTTATTTCCATACACTATTTACAATTTTTTTATTATCGAATAAAATGCGTCATTATTTTTTCGTTGCACAAACATTAAATTTAGTTATCTTCAATGAAAATAATAACTATTTTTTGTAAATTATATATCCCGTCGCCACGTGCATCTATCGCCGTCCGTCGTGAACTGCTGCAGTGGACTACTGGGCCTGATGACTTAGCAATTAAATGAGCGGAAATGAGCAGAACAGGACGACATTAGACAGCAAAAAGGACACATCATCATGAGTATACCGTGTATGCCGTGTACTTGAATAAATCGTAGTTCATCGTTCTTCCATTAAAACATTAAAAGAGGAAATATTGAGTCACCTTGTTGTTTATAAATAAATCGTAGTTCATCGTTCTTCCATTAAAACATTAAAAGAGGAAATATTGAGTCACCTTGTTGTTTATTACTTTATAGGGATTGACAATTGAATTTACAATGAATGAATGAATATGCCGAATTTTCAGACAAGAAAAATAATAAAATTGAAAAAGCCCGCCAAAAGTTGGATTCCACCTATAGAACAGATCATCGACGCCATCTTTGTGTAAAATCGATACAGACAAGAAAAATAATAAAATTGAAAAAGCCCGCCAAAAGTTGGATTCCACCTATAGAACAGATCATCGACGCCATCTTTGTGTAAAATCGATATTAGTTTGTCTCTCTCTGTCTCGTACAAACGAAAAGCCCGCCAAAAGTTGGATTCCACCTATAGAACAGATCATCGACGCCATCTTTGTGTAAAATCGATATTAGTTTGTCTCTCTCTGTCTCGTACAAACGCACGAAGGCAAATCCATAGCAGATAAATGAAAATATCCGCAAAATTAAATGGTTTTGGAGGATTAATGTTGATAGAAAGACCTAAATCAATTATTCCACGAGGCAAATCCATAGCAGATAAATGAAAATATCCGCAAAATTAAATGGTTTTGGAGGATTAATGTTGATAGAAAGACCTAAATCAATTATTCCACGGCACATGATTTAAGTTGTACGCCCTTTACATGTGAGGAAATCAGATTACAATGGTAAGATTCGAAAGCATATTTTGAGGTTATAGTTATAGTTTTTATTCGGTAACATTTTATTTTAACTGTTGCAAGTGAGAAAACGTTAACTGAAAGGAATTGTTTTGATTATTAAGGTCATGATTCGAAAGATCCCGGACTCATCGAATGCAAGATATCACAACAGAGCTAGCAGCACCAAAAGCAACAACAGCAGCAGCAAGAGCAGTACCCACCGGGAGTTGCAGATTCAACGGACTCATCGAATGCAAGATATCACAACAGAGCTAGCAGCACCAAAAGCAACAACAGCAGCAGCAAGAGCAGTACCCACCGGGAGTTGCAGATTCACCGTTGGTGAGTGAGATATATATTTATTGTTGAGCATTTCTTTTATTACTAGACCGATACGGCATGACACTATCAAGTCCTGGAGTCACTATTTGACGTTGGTGAGTGAGATATATATTTATTGTTGAGCATTTCTTTTATTACTAGACCGATACGGCATGACACTATCAAGTCCTGGAGTCACTATTTGAGGGATTCAACGATTAAAAATATGCAAAGTCGTACACAATTAGGGATAAATTCGGCGCTCTGTTCACATCAGTGTTGATGTTACGTGCCAACGCTAGTTAAAGCTATCCTAAAGTTAAAAAAAAGTCGTACACAATTAGGGATAAATTCGGCGCTCTGTTCACATCAGTGTTGATGTTACGTGCCAACGCTAGTTAAAGCTATCCTAAAGTTAAAAAAAATTCGATATTTATGTAGTTAACATTATCTTTGATAGCATTACGGTGTAGGAAATTACGTGCCAACGCTAGTTAAAGCTATCCTAAAGTTAAAAAAAATTCGATATTTATGTAGTTAACATTATCTTTGATAGCATTACGGTGTAGGAAAAGTATAGTACATGTAGACGTAATACTTTAAACTCAGAGTATACAAAAAAAATTTAGGGTTGGAAAACAGTGATAACGCGTTTTGAGACTTTTTTTAAGTATAGTACATGTAGACGTAATACTTTAAACTCAGAGTATACAAAAAAAATTTAGGGTTGGAAAACAGTGATAACGCGTTTTGAGACTTTTTTTCACGGAGCAAAGCAATTCCACACCGGCGGAGGACCCCTAGAAAACCGGAAATTAATTAAAATCATTATAAAAATTTGTGCCATGTTATTCGACGTTCTACAGCGTGTAGACAGGTCCTCCAATCCTTTTTATGTATTTATCTAGAAAATTAGAAAATTATTAAATTCCACGCCGGATAGAACACCCCTATGTAGACAGGTCCTCCAATCCTTTTTATGTATTTATCTAGAAAATTAGAAAATTATTAAATTCCACGCCGGATAGAACACCCCTAAAAAATAGAAAATCTATTAAAATCATTATAAAAAAACTCTGCTACCATGTTCGACTATCCACAGCGTGTAGATAGGTCCTCCAATCGTTTTTAGGCATTTATTTACATGATTAAAAAATTATTCAATTCCACGCCGGGTAGAACACCCCTTGTTTTGTATGTATCTTTATTGTTTTTGATTGATTAATTTCGCAAGTATTAAGTCATATTTGTGTATTTCCAGCTTGGATTAGTTGGAGCATAACCAAAACGATGCCAACACCCTGCAAACGATTTTTCGGACGTAATTTCGAGGCTATACTCTTGAATCATCGGCACTAAGTCCTGATGCTGAAGCTCACCGAGCTTACCACCTCTTACAGTGTTGCTTCTGAATCATTTTGCCACCTGAAACACTCGAGTTGCTCTGGATTATTGTAACGAGGTAAAGCTTTAAATTTTTGCATTATTCAAATAATTTATTACATGTAATTCTTTAATTTTAGGCACCATTCAATCTACGTTCATCCATTAAGATCAGGTCCACCTACACTTGACTAATTGTAATTATAATTCTCTGCAATCTGACAACTGTTAGTATAAATACAACTAGGCAATGTAAATCACTTGCAGGTGATAGGTAATTATTATTCACCGGGGAGTGGAAGGAAAGAGAATGTTAGTGCATAAATAGTAGAACTGTGAATGATAAAATTAATAATGAAAAATTAATACGTTTTTACTTGCTGCAAATATGTAATCTTGAGTAATTTAATTCTTCAATAGCAGTGAAATAGAACACTGTGAAAAATTCATAAACAATAATTCTTCAATAGAACACTGTGAAAAATTCATAAACTGTCTCTGGCGTGAGTTGAAACAGAGCGTAGAGTTGAAAAAAGTGTTTTCGTTCGATTAAAAAAAATGTTTCTCTCTTGAATAGCTTTAAACTGAGTGAATTGTAACAATGAACAATCGAACAAAGTGTTTAAGGAGATTAAACTGTGGAGTAGCTTGATACAGGGCAAATTTTAGACAATTGAATTTTTTCTTAGAGTTTAAATGGGGTTTATCTTTGAAAAATCATTAAATCGAGTGTTGAATGCCACATAATAATCTTAAAATATATTACTCGTGCTCAAAAATGATCTAAGCTTTGGAGTAACGTCAAACAGCGTGGAAAATTGTATAAAATAATGTTTTTTACAAACTTTTAAGCTTGTTACGCATTAGACTAGCGTCAAATAGAGTGTAAGATGGATCTTGTGGGTCTGACAAGGGCTGTCGCTGCTCATCAATGTCGATTAACCGTTAAATAAGGGGTATTTTATGTATTTCCCAATCAAAAAACTTTTATGAAAGCTTCTAGAAACCATTGTCAATTGTTATTGCGGTATTTACCTTAGCAAGTATGAAATACAGGAGGTGGCAGGCTCGTTCTAATATGGAAAATTTTGAATTTTTGAGGCATAAATAATTAACTTGTAATTGTTTATTATTGAATAATTGATTATTATTAATTTATTGCACTATTTAACATGGTTTCACAATTTATTTACAATCAGAATATCAATGTTGGTTCGTTATGTGAAATTAAATCATCGGAATTAATTTAAATAATCGAAAATAATACATTATATTGATTAATAATATAATTTATCAATATATTACTGAAAATAACAAAATGTTTTGTGTTTTCCTCGTGGATTTTTGTTTAAAACAATCTGACGAAATATTTCAACTTAAAATGTTTTTTATAAATGACAATTTAACTGTCAAATTAACTTGAAAATTAATCATCGATAATTATTTTAGAATAAGAATGTTTCAAAGTCCTTAAACAAATCATAGCAGTATGATTAGGATATAATTTGGGGACTGTTATAAAAAAAAAAAACAATCAATTGAAAATAATTTAAATACAAAATTTTCAGCCCAATAATATTTAAGCAAATATTAATGCTGTATAAATAGGCTGAATATGGAAAGACAGAAATATTGCTAATTGCAGGTGGATGACATTCTACTAGCCCTGCTGCAAGAGTTATGGCCTTCCTGAGGCCAGCAATAATAAATTTCTGGTCGAATTCCATGTCCTGGGCGACGAAAATCGACATTTTGCGTTTGGATAAGGCTGTCGAGGCTCCTCACGCCCTTTGAAGACGACCATGGTGTCAGTATCATGATCATCAGCTGTATTTGGTTGTTAATAACCTGAAAATAAAATTCAAATGCATGTCAAGTCTTTTAGCTGCTTACAGGACTTTATATTGGTTGTTAACATCCAATTGTCACACAAAATATCATTAAATTAAGGTAACTTTTACGTCAAAATTAATTTTACATGATTTCTAATTTTTGTCTGGCATCAAAAACGATTTTAATTAAATTATGAGCCATGAAAACTCAACAAGTAACTAAAATTTTCCCAAAAAATGTCTTCTAATACATTTTCATATTCGAAAAAAATCCAATTATTGCGAGAAAAGTTAATAACGTCATGGAAAAACATAAAAATACACAAACTCACCAATGTAAATGTTGTTTTAAACACCATAACTCAGTCAAAGATTCAAGATCGGCCTTGAATAACTGCATAGTCGTGCCAAAAGTCATCAGCACTGATTTTGCAGTCAGCTCTGGCAAAAGTCAAGCCACCAGCTGAAAAAATACAGATATTAACACGTGGAAAATTGTTTAAAAAAACTAAACGCAACATTACTGTCACCTGTGATTTCACGTTGGAGTTAGCAACGCCAGGATGCTGATCCTCATGATGCTTCTACGAGTGACTGAGTTCCAAGACGTGAATTGGAATCAACAGAATGCCTCGAGTTACTCCAGGTTGCCCAGCAGCTCCCGGCCATTGTAATTATGTAGTCAGGATTCAGCTTTACTGCAAAAAAACTCGACGGATTAATCAGGTGCATTGTCCACATCCAGCGTGAAAAGTTACATGTAAATTTGTCACTCTCAATAGTCTTGAGCCCCGACAACCAATTAAGCAGGCGTAAAAACAAAGAATTGTCTTTAAAATAATTTAAATAACTATTTGCGAAGTTCTGAAGCCATTCACACGATGTCTAAACTAGCTAGAGACACTTCAAAGACCCTATACAGCTGTATACGAAATTATTGACTTCTAAGGGTGTTCTACCGGTGATAGATCAATTGATTTATCAAATAAACATCTAAAAATGACTACAGGACTGATTTTCTACAATAGAACACTATTCAAGAGAGTGTAAACTACATAGTTATCGAATCTTCTCAACTTTAGTTAACACTAATGTAAACATAGCGCCCAATTTATGCATAACTCTGTCTGATATTGTATATTTTTAATCGTTGAAACCCTTAAATAGACTTCAGAACTTGGCACTCACTGATGATGAATCTGCAACTCCTGGTGAACACTGCTGCTGCTACTGCTGCTTGCTCTGATGCGTCCGGGATCCTTCGAATCATGACCCTAATAATCAAGACAATTTACTTTAATTAACATTTTCTCACATGCAACTATAAAAATAAAATGTTATCGAGTAAAAACCTTAACCTCAAAATACACTGTCGAATATCACCATTGTAAACTCATTTCCTTGCATGTAAGATCCGT
This sequence comes from Macrocentrus cingulum, assembly GCA_002156465.1. NCBI lineage: Eukaryota > Metazoa > Arthropoda > Insecta > Hymenoptera > Braconidae > Macrocentrus > Macrocentrus cingulum. Next base: position 10,235 of record MVJL01010842.1, read on the forward strand.
ACAACGCAAGTTATGTGCTGTGGAATAATTGATTAAGACCCCTAGATTAACATCAATTCGTAAACACCATTCAATTTCTTGGATATTTCTATTTATTTGCTATGCATTTGCCGTCACGAATTTGTACGAGACAGAGAGAGACAGACTAATATCGATTTTACACCAAGATGGCGTCGATCAGCTGTTGTGGAAAGATAATGGCTGGATTTTGAATTCGCGGGCTGCACCCCTGATGATTTTGGCCCACGAAAAAAATAAGCTACATCAGTTAGATATATCTCTTTATTTATTTATTTATTTATTTTTACATACTGTAAAATAATAATAGTTCTAAACAATGGCCGACGACGAGAGTATGGAAACTTGTCTGAAATTCTTTGAGAATATTCAAGGTATAATTCATATTATTTCTGAAGTAACATTTTTACATAACCTCAAGAATCCGAAAAATATATATTCCAGGTAGAGGAAAACGCAAGTCTTTCATCGGTTTTGATGAATCTCTTGCTATTCTACAAGATGTAGCATCTACGCGTGGCCTCAATGACATGGAAATTGATATAATCCTCAAATCAATCACTGGAGATGAGCTCCGTAAGTAAAAACACGTTTTGCATTCAACTTGATCACAATACTTATTAGTGGTTTCCTTACAGGCATTGGAATGCGAGCATCTCTAGTTAAGTGCCTGATTCCTGAGAAAACCATGCCTGAACGTTATGTACACAAGTTAATTCATTTTTGGTTAGCTGAATGCAATGAACTACCAGTAACCCTGTCGACAACCATCGTGCAATGGCTCATAGGTCTGTGGGAATATCAATTAACCGACAGACAATGCATCAATATTTATTACGATTGCTTCTTTTTCAATATGTTGAAGCTCAAAAAAATTGTAAGTCATGACAAAATGCTTGTACCACTCTTTTAATATATATTTTTTTGATTTTAAACAATTTTTTTCAGGAACCATTCATCAGTCGATTGATTTATTTGCTCACCAAGCCGGATGATGTGACAAGAAGGCAAGTTCTGAGACTTCAACGGCTGCAAAATCAGTATTCAAAACCTCAAAAACACATCTCAGCCTTAATGTCGCTTTATAAATCGTACAAACCCGAGTTAGTACCTGAAAAAGTACTTTCTGTAAATATTGAAAGCGCGTGGAAACCCATTCCCGAGGAGTTGATGGGTCGATTAGAGAGTGCTAAAACACGTGGAAATATTGAGCAAGCAGGACGAACGCAAGTATTCAATTGGAACACAATTAAAACAACTGATGGGAAAAATTCCGAGCCACTACTACCATCCATAAGATACTTCCAAATGGGCTCGAGTATTTACAAAGACAGAGACACAAAATTTCTCTTTGATCTCAGTAATGTCGAGGACATTGGAAAATACTATTTTAATGTGGAACTTCCGGCCAATGCAACGTCACTACTCGCCAACACAGCTGGCTATCATTTCCTTACATTTGCCAACTACGAGTATCAGAGCAGATTCTCGTACAATCTTTACAATACACTGCGCCGTGCATTTATAATTGAGAGCGCTCGATTCACGCACAACCAGAAGCAACAACTCCTCGAAATAACCACTGAATTCTGCCGCTATATGCAGCAAGGAATTCCTGTTGTATTTTGGTTTTTACAGGAGTACATTCCAATAGAAACCGGCGAGTTTCGCGCTCAAATTCTAGCTCTGCTCGAGTGGTCAACATTTATAACACCCCAGGACCTACAGGACATGACAACGTACTTGGATACAATTTTTCTCGAGTCCACGATCGAGGAAAAATGTCAGATAATCCGATGTTTGCAAAATCTCGCGGTAAATTTGGTAAGTCACTCGCCAAAAAATACTTGATACGATTTTTAATCCGAGAATTTTTCCAGTTTGTCTATCAAAAGTATGGCGAAGCTCCTCGCAAGCCGTCTCAATTTCTGGGTCAGGAAACAGCATGCGAATTGGGCGATATAATTCCAGTACTGATAGAAATATCCGATCACTTGATAGTCAAAGGCCTAAACATTCACAACAATCACCTTTTTCTACTCGCGCAAGCTCTGACCTTCTACGAGACCATCAACAAGCTGTCAATGCGTTGCAATCCACCGCTACTCATCATGGCATCACCGCCCGTAATTTACAACAGTTTCCTGTCGAAAAGCTGTCCAATTTTGGCGCGAGTCTGCTCGCTGCTTCTGACCTACCGTAAAATATGTCACAAACTGATAGAAATGCATTTACACGAGAATTGCGAGGTGCAATTAAATGCACTGCAATTCTACGCGCGTGATTTGGTCCGTGCACTTTGGTACGACAATATTTTCTCAAATCGCGATGAAAGCCCGATGCTCCACGGTCTTCCAAACGAAATGACTCAGTGTTTACCTGATTCGATGGATACTCTATTGAATATCAGCAATCATATCGCAATTTTACCTTACAAATGCACACTGAGCGATGGCGGTCTAGACATCAGTTCTAAACTTGCTGGCCTGACTATTGCCGACAACTATTATCCATCAGTTAGCGAATTAATTCGAGTATTTTTCAAAGCCTCTGAGGCCGCAAACTAGATTCACGATATTTTTATCAATTAAAAAAGCGAAAAATTAATTATTTTTTGCTTTCATGATACATTATAATAGAGTTCAACTTTTATTTCCTCCAATTTACATACAAATTTACATCTCACAGCAGTCTTGTATACACATGTATTAACGGAGGATTACCTGCTGATCGTTTATCAGGCACTCGAACTTTTTTTTTTCTTTAATACAGTGCTCCGTGGATACTGACCAGAACACATGTCATCCGTTCTTTTTTCTTCTATGCTACTAAATTCATTTATATTTTTCTACTTTTTTTATTATTATATGCACCACCGAAGATCAATGGGGTAGCAAAATTGCTTGTCGTTAGTTTTTTGCTTATAATCACACCATCAAAGTGTGATACACGTTGACAATTTATGGTACGTATGGGGTGGTAATAGTAAACGTACGTGTATTATATCTAGTTATTTAATATAATTTACCACCATGTGTTGGTTTTTCATACGTTCATGTGAACGAAAGTACTGAAAATACAGTCTCAAATGAATAATTTTGTGTGTATCATTGTAGATCTGTGCCAAAGAGAGCTTAAAATAAAATTTTTTTTTTCAGGTATACAAAATTTTATGGAAATTATTTTAAAAAATATGAATTCATTATAAAACATAGTTTATATTTAATTGAAACTTATTTTTTATATTATTAACGATTATATCATTTATTATCAATGATGTTTAATAGTTTTATAAGTGTAACGAGTTTCTATTTTTCAATATTATGTCTTATTGAATAAAAAATTTCTGGTTAAGTGCCAGTTTGTTTCAACGAGCTGAGAGGCAGTGACCTTAGCTTGAACAGTGTTTAAAAAACATTTAAAAAACAAATACTCTGCCTGCTTTGAGAAGAATAATTATAATTAAAAAAAAGGTGCAGCTCGCTATGGCACAAGGGAAAGTGTGAAAAAAAATACAATAACGTGTACTTTCGTTAACCATAAACATTAGAAGTATCACCGTATCATAGTCGTCACGTGATCGTAAAATTATGCAATTCATTTCGCAATTATGAGTGATCAAAGCACAACACACTCTTGATATTATCCGATTAACATTATTTTTTGTTGTTTTTTTTTTTTTTAATCTAATCATGATTTTTCGGCGCAAGTCAACGACAAATCACACTTTTAAAATCCTTATCGCGGATATATAATTCTATTTGCCAAACAAAAATATTCATATAACAATAAAAATCACTAGCTATGTGTGTATGTGTATTTTTTCATGTGTGGCAGATATTAAAAAATAAATTAATTGAGACTGACAAAAATATTATTATAATATAAACTGAGGAGGAAAATTGTGTGACGACATTTTTTTTCTTCTACTCATGGCAGATTTTTCGTTTTTTTTTTTCTTTTTTTGCATTTTTTATATTTATATCTATTTTATGTGCAAGATTTAACTTACACGCGTATTAGTCGATTTTTAATTTTTATACTGATGTCATAATATCAATTCCGAATATTTTTTTTTTGCAAGATTCGTTAATAATAACTGACGCTTTATGTTTTACTTATAATTGTACAATGAAATTTGTAGTGATAATAATTATTTCTAAAACTACCCACGGTAATGATTGAAATGCTGGAACAGATTGATGAAACTGTCTTACACTTAAAACTAAATTTTTGCCAAAATACAGCGAACAAATAAGGTCATTATTTTTTTTTTCAACGATTCAATGCACCTCAACTAAATCGTAATGCTGCGCAATAATTCAATCTAAAAAAATAGCAAATGAAAATTATGATATGACAAGAAAATACTGCCAAGATGATTAAAAAAAAGAAGAAAAAAAAAAAGAAGAAGCCAACCAGTGACTTATTGCTGCAAATGAACAAAATTATTCAGCGTATTCACAAGTTTTGCTAATGATTTTTTTCTTTTTCGCTGTCAATTTTGAACATTCATCTTTGGCACAGTACATAAAGTAAAAAACAAAACAAAAAACTGATTGAAAAAACAAAAAATCGAAGCAAAAATTGTGACCATAGCGTAAAATTTTTAGTATAAAAAAAAAATCGAAAAATATTTCAATAACTAGACTATGATTTTTTCGGTCTAACGGCTTATGAATTAAAAGGGCTTAATATTGCTAGAGAGAACATTATAACGCAAGGGTGCTTTATCATCAATAATTATTTTGGATCAAGCATATCTTACGTTGATATATGATGATTTTTGATCATTTCCCCTTTCGACTTCAATCTCTCGTGTTTTTTTTTTGTGTCACGCGAAAAAACAATCCATCACACGTGTATAACACTAACCACAATCGTATCGTTTCATCAACAGAAATATCATTTCTGTCATCATCAAAAAAAAAAAAAAAAAACGAAAAAAATGTCAGTTTGAATTATTCCACTTCACTCATATAAGAAAGAACACATTTTATTGTTAGCGAACACTGTGCAACCAGATGCCGTTGGGAAAGAGAGAAGAACCATTGTTGAAAAAAAAAAAAAATTAAAAAAATAAAAAAGAAACTTAAACAAAATGAAAAATAATGATTAATCAACAAATCAGTCCCAATCTGTGTTGCTTTCCATATGCATGTCATCTGCATCATCGCCTGATAATGATGTATCATCTAGTTTTATGATTTCCGAATCTAAATAATCGCCTTTGCATCGTCGTGCATTTTTGCGTTTTTTTGCAATCAGTGTTTGCTCATCCTCAACCGAACGTTTCATACGAAATTCATAGACTAGTGGAAAAATATGTTCGATGGCATTTCCAACGGCGTTTACGCTTGGTGCTACAAAAAAAAATTAATATATTAACAACCCTGATATTATGGATGTTAATGAATAATTAAAAAAATATAAACCTGTGATGGTAATACTGCCAGTAGAAAAAATCTTCAGTGTTGCTTTAATATCTTTTATTTTATACGTCACGCCTGGATGTAATTCAGGCTCATATCTGTAAATATTAAAGTTTAAATTCCAAATGGACCAACGAAAATGTTCATTTACTTACTCTGCATCTCTGTGACGCATTGAGAAATTATTAATTCTTATGCCCCAAGGCATAAGACAAGTTCCAAGCACATTGACCACACGGAAATTACTGAATCGAACTTTAAATCCAAGCTTTTGTAGTGACCTCGCAATTCGGCGAGCGGCAGTTTTAGCTTGGGATTCAGTCTCAGCTCCGGTGCACGTGACCCGTCCAGATGACCAAATCGATGCTGTGGTTTGAGGCCTTCTCAACTTCATAGTTATCATCTATAAATTTTATTAAATGTAGTAAAAACAAAGTTAAATCACTATTTTTATTAGCAATTATTTTTATATTCTTACCCCATGTTCTCGTTTAAACTCGACATTCGAGCCATTCAGGGCAATATCTCGTAAATTCAAGTGACATCGTAAATTAAAACTGCATACGACATTTCTTATGATAATGTCGATTTCTGGTGGAGGCTCTGTAGTTTCCAAATTACTAACCTCCTCGACATGGTTCACTGTTCCATTTGTGAGATGCTTCATGCCATTCTTTTGAATAGCAGTTGCCATAATATCATGTGAGTGAGGCTAAATATAAAGAGAGAAAAAATACAATTAGTTATTCACAATTAGTATAAAATAATTCAATGTAATACCTTGCTTTCCAGCATGGGAATTATGTGTATATAAGGGAGCACTGATATATCACGTTGTTGTGAATAAATCGCTGTTTATATACTGAGAATTAATTCTGAAACAAAAAAATCCCACCGATAAAATAAATTCTGCTAGTTTAATAAGCAATTTGAGTGAGATGTTTGAAAATATTTGTCATTGCTATGTATCGAAGTGTAATGTGAGATGTAGAGCTTGCTATGCAAGGGTTATGATCTCAGATATTGGTGCAAGCGAGACAGAACGAGTACGTGCTGATAAATGAACTATAGAATTTATATAGAATTCCGAGAAATCCGCAATGTTTATATAAGCTGGTTATTTGATAATTTTACATTCAAAATTTTATCGCAGTTGATGTGGTAGAGTGAAAAATAAAAAATAATAAAACAATGAGATTTTACTAAAATCGCCGCTACACCCCGAAGTATTAGCAGGAAGTAGCTCGGGGACAAGGTACCACAAATTTATTTGACTTTTTTAGAGACACATCTACTTTACTCACGTCTCAACAGTTTATCACATTTTCTAATGTTTTCAGTCAACAAGAAATTACGTTGTTGACAATTTGTTTGGAACTTACATTCAGAGTCGACTCAATAACCACATAAACCATTGTTATCGGCCATATTCTAAAGCCAGACTGCGACATCAGCGACCGACACTCCATGGGCCAATGGCAAGGACCATGAACTGCAAAATGTATCTTGATGCGAAACTCATACTGGAAAAAACGCGCGCGAAAAATATGCATCGCAGCGCCATCTGCGCATAACGTAAAATGGCGGATATTCAGGACGGCAAAAAAGTAAAAATTAAAAAAAGAGCAGCCAAATTGTACCTGTTTATTCCAAGTAATAATTTTATCATTTCTGATAGATAAAATGCATTGTTTCTCCAGAATATTCCACTGGTAATAATTGTTACCGCATTATAACTGTTTCAGCCCTTGTGTCCAGTTGAAACCTCTTTTGTCAGAATTTTGTCAGAATATTTCGAAAAGTCGTAAAACTTTTTATTGCTAACCATCAAAAAGGGTTAATAGGGCATTTATTTATTTTTTTTTTAATAAACCCAGTGAGAACAAAAGTCCAAGCACAACATCTAATGGCCATTTCACTAGTACTTTGTCTGAATATTCGCCTAGATTGCACCTCATCTCATGCCTCGTCTTCATATACTCGTCTTTTTCTATTTCAAAGAATTCCTGATAACAGCGAAAAACAGATTTAAAAAATTGGTAATTAAAAAACCTGTGTAAATATCTAAAACTTTTTAAAAAGACATTTTCTACTAACACTTGGAATTTATTCGATTTTTTTGTTCTCAACGTTGCTATGTAACTGGTTGTTATCAGACTAGAGTACTGATAGTATTTGACAGTTGCTGAATAAAAAAAAAATTCCTCGTATTTCTAAATTAAACGTGATGAATACCAAAAATAAAAAGAAACCCTGCTTTCCAGAATATTCGACTGGTGATGGCAATGCAGTTGCTGAAGCGCTGGGAAATTGGGGATTATCCAATTGCAAAACAAATCCAGATCATGCTAATATTCGACGACTCAAGGATATCTTTCTACAGATGGATCAACTGTAAATACTCTGATATTTCTTGTGAAAGAGCCTTAATACAAATCTTCCTTTTTATAATCAAAATATCTTTAAAACTATTGAAGATAATAATTTTTGCAAGAGACCTTTTTTGTAGAGAATTTTATTAACTAAAAAAAAGGTCTTTAACAAAATCTACGTAACTCACGTTCTTATCAAGATATTATTATATTATTCTTACGAAATATTTTAATCATCAATAGGCAGACTCCACGAAGAAATATTCAAGTGAAATACAATCGTAAATATGATCCCGAGTCGTGGTTCGTATCTCCAAGTCCACGCAAGTGCATGCCATCCTGGACCTTTGCCGAGAATCGGCCTCTTATCACTTTCAGCTCAGCTGTCAACAGGATTCCGGTATTTTCGCTAAAAAATGTCAGAAACGAGCTGCGAAATCCCGCCCCTGGTCGAGAGTACTATGAACAGGTATATTGACATCTCTAATTAATTAATAAGAAGGATATAACAGTCTTTTGACTATGCTACAGGGATCTGACAAGTGGTACAAGGGCGAACCCATGGGATGTTGCTATCAAGCAACGTGCTGTGCACCAACTACAACAGGACATTGTTGTACTCGTCCGACATTTCGAAATGCACCATTGCCATAATTTATATCATTGAATAATAAAAAAATAAAAGAATAGCAATTACTCAGCTGTATTCAAGTCCTTCGTGAAACGTCACAGAAAAATAGTCCGTTAAACAGCTCCTGTAAAATAAAAAATCATTTGTGTCATGATTTCACAAAAAAATGTGCTATTATAGCATAAAAATTAACAATTAATAGTAATGATAAACTAAAAAAAAGTGAAAAATATTAAATTCTTCGTGTGAAAATCGTTGATAAAATTAGGAAATAAACGAAATTATTGTTCAAGATGCCTTGTGACGGTAAAAATCAAAATTGTGAGCGTCGTCGAGAGTTATTATCGCAATTGAAATGCCTCGTGAGTGCTATGGACAGAAAGTAAGTTGTTAAAAATGCTATATCATGTGTCTAAAGCCACAAGAGAACAGACAAAAAAATCTTACTGTTTAAAACCAAAATATCTTCAAAACTAATAAACATAAAGATTTTTCTCAAGAGACCTTTTTCGTAGAGAATTTCAATACCTACAAAAAAGGTCCTCAGTAAAATTTGCCCAACTCACATCCTTATGGAGATATTAGCTATCTTCAACTTTTTTGGGATACACCCCTTTGAATTTTAGACATAGATTACTCTATATTCAATTTTACTGTGAAAAAAAAATTTGTTTTTTAAGAAAACCTTGTGAGTGGGATGAACCACCGTGTCCTCCACCAGCCTGCTGTCCGGCAGACGCATTAGACCGCGAGCCAGCTTCAGATTGCGTAAGATTATTTAAATTACTCACCTAAAAATTCCATAATAATTTTTTTTATGACTGGCAGATTCCTCTGAAGGCCACAAAAAGCTTCGAGATGCGCAACAGCTCGATCTACAGGTGCGAGTGCATAAAGCGAAATGGTCTACAGGACCGATGCATGCTTTGGGACTGCATGGGACGTCCTGAGTGCATGACAAAACTGTATCCAGTGTGCTACCCTGGTCGGGCGGCTCTTCTGAAGCTCACGGACCTGGGAGACCCTCAAGTAGCTCTGGAAAAGTTCTACAACGCCGACAGAACACGGGAATCCGCCCTGGCAGCTTACTGTCGGCTTGTATGCCCTGAAAACAGTAATGGAAATCAGTGCTGTCCACCGTTACTCATCACGCCACCCGCATCACTCATTCCAAACTACAATTCTCATCCCTCCGAGGAAAAACAACAATTTTACAATACTTACAATCACGGACAACAGCAGGAGCTTAGGCCACAGATGCGACAGCAGCCGCAATTTTACACTCCACCGATTTACAATCCTCCACGACAGCAGTCTTTTGGCTACCCAGGGTATCAAAGTCCTTTATCACAGTCCTCACAACACTGTCCACCGTGTATGCCCCCCAGTTATGTACAATGCATGCAATAAATAGTAATATGCCCGATTGCAAAAATACCTTTTAATTTCATTTAAAAAGACTAGATGGCAATTAATTCTATTTAAAAAAAAAAACGATTTAACTAGTCTTGAATAAATTGATACATATCTTTACCGCGTTTTATGAGAACACCCTCCTCATTCAATTTACCGATAAAGCGCGAAAAGTCATCTACCGCAATGCCACCGTCTTCTGCGAGCTCTTCCAACTCTGTTCTTGAAAAAAAACTGTTTCTTTCTGATGCTTTACTCAGTATTTTTATAAATGCACGAACCTATAACGACAAAAATCAATTTAGAATATTAAAAATTAATCTCAATAAATATAAAATAATATCGTACTTTATTGGCTGTCATTTTGCCAGTATCGTTTTTCACTGTAGCTCGTACTCCAACTTTTGGCACACTGGCCAGAGTGAATTTGTAAAGCTCGATAATCTCTTCAGCATCTTTTTCCGTGGCCATTACCCGAAGTTCCAGTTTTGCTCGAGCCTAAAAGCAAGTAATTACATGATTATAATCAGTCATTCACCATAAATTAACAATTTTCTTTACCTCTGTCAAGCGGATAAGTGCCTCCAATTGTCGATGGAAAACCGGAAGAGATCCAAAAATATTGTTTTCCTTGCGCAGCTCAAGATAGAATTTTTGCAAGACTTTTGCCGCAGCCTGTGTTAATTTTGGTTCCACCCATTGACGAGCATACGCGACGTATTTTCTCAGTGTCATCTGTGGTAAAATTTCGTTTTCATCATTAAATGCCGTCAGTCTTTCCCGGAGCGTAGTGAATCGATTCGAAACAGGCGTCGGATTCGAATTATTCATTCGCATGACTTGTTTGAATCCCTTGTGGGCATTCATTAAATGCATACACAAAAGAGCGTCCGACTGTATGGTGGGCTGGTCCAGCAGCAGAAAAACCAAATCGAAACGAGACAGCAGCGGTTGACTTAAATTAATATTATTCATAACAGTTTTCGATGGGTTGTAGCGTCCCTCGGTGGGATTGGCGGCTGCCAAAATGGACGTTCGGGCCTGCAGTGAGCAGACAACACCAGATTTAGCCACACTGACACTCTGCTGCTCCATGGCCTCTAGCAGTGCTTGATGTTGCGTGGGCATTTTGTCAAATTCGTCGATTAAACAGCAGCCGCGGTCAGCTAAAACCAGTGCTCCGGGCTCCAGGGCAAAATCATTCGTACCTGCCTCTTTCGCCAGGGTTACTGTCAGTCCGGAGGACGTACTCGAGCTGCCACAGACGTAGATACCCTGCGAGGCTATCCTCGCGCAGGCTTGAAGCATTTGCGACTTGCCCAGGCCTGGATCGCCCACCATAAGCACGTGAATATCGTCTCTGGAGACTTGTTGCTTTGCTCGCCCACCAAAAAGACTCAGGAGCAGCCCGGCTTTTATCATTTCGTGACCGTAGATTGCCGGACAGAGCGAACGCACCAGCAGGGGAAATAGATCGTGCTTGCTCTGGATTTCCTGAATTGTTGGGAAGTCTTTTTCCTCAACTTCTAACCCAGCAGTTTTTATTTGTGACTTGTTCTTGTTGTTTATTATCGACACTGCCTCGATGTACAGAGCGTTGGGACTGGTCGCGTCCTTTTTCTTGGATATTCCGTCATCTGTGCCACGAGCCTTGACAATTCCTACGACGGTTACGTCGTCACCAGGCACGCAAGTTCCGACTAAATCGTCGATCAGTTCGACCTCGATGATGCGCGGCATTTTCCCCCGATCGTCTTTAATCGCGTCCAAGTGCTCTTGCAATTTAATCACCTGCAGGGGCACAGTTTTTACGTAGGGTGAGTCGAGTTTTGGATCAAATTTCGTTGGACCACAGAGATCACATTTTTTTGGGACTGTGTAAATTCCTTCAGGCTGTTTTATGATTGCTTGGTGGCCACATTTCTTGCAGGCAAATAAAATCCATTGAGCCAATTCTTTTGTACGACCAACTCGGATTATACAGCCACGAGTTGCTATTAGTTTGCCGTAAGAGATTGATTTGATTTCACTGGTGGGAATTAGAGGACGACAATTGAAGATTTTCACTCGCATCATCGGGAGATTCTCAATTCGCAGTGAAATGTGATTTGTGTTTTCGTGAATTGCTTTGACAATTCGTTGATGCAAAGCAATACCCAAACAGTTTAATGTTTCTCGGGGCATATCATGTAAATCACTTTTAAAAGTGTCCCATTCATTGAGAAACTCATCGTCTCCGTAAAAACGATCGACATTGATGTGAAATGACGGTGCTGCTTTTTCTGCCGGTAGTATTCGTGAAATATCGGGATTTCTCTTCATAAAATTTATCGCTGCCTCGATTTTAATGAAAAGTAATGGATTCTTGTTAAATTCTGCAACAATAAAAAATCATTTTTATCTAATAATTTATGTATGGATACAAATATTTCCCTACCTTCTTCATTGAAATATAATTTACTTCCATAGTATCGTGAATTTGTTGGCTTTATTATTGTATAAACATTCAAAGACTCTTCGTTTTCCTGTGGACGCACCTCTTCACCGTTGTCATCATTCGAATCAGCATTTTCTTCTATAACTATATAAATCATTAAATAATCAAATCGTCAAGTATTATAGGTTACATTCGGCGATTTTTAAAGAATAATTGAGTAAATATATACCTCGAGGTCGTTTTATAGGAGAATTTTTTTTGGGAAATTTTCGAAATCGTTTGTACGGTCTACTCATAATGAGAAAAACGTAAATAAAAAATATAAAACGAGAACAACCAAAACATGTGTTTTTGTCTATTAATTCAGACAAATTGTATGACAGAGGGCTCTTCCTTATCGCGGGCTTTGAATTCATCACGGTTTGGCTGAGATATGGACTTACACATATAGTGCGTTATTTTATGCGTTAAAATTTAACACTGGCTGATTAGTTGGATAGAATATAGATGATTGCTAAAAATTATTTCATTGTAATGTAGCGCCACTCGTGCGTTAGCGAAATATATCGGAAAAACATGACAGTGTCTATTCGTACCTCCACGGTATACCGTATATGCCGTGTACTTGAATAAATCGTAGTTCATCGTTCATCCGATAAGACATTAAAAGAGAAAATATTGAGTCACCTTGTTGTTTATTACTTTATAGGGATTGACAATTAAAACAACGCACCATGTAAATCCAGCCTTTGAAATTTGAAATGTTCATTTATATCACTCACACCACAAACATTTAGCTCAAAAAATACTATTGATTTTAAAGACATCGACTTCCAACTTCTCTCTCCGTGTTCCGTGTTCCGTGATATCATCCTGGATACGATCCGCAAGGACTGCAAGAGGACATAAAAACTTTATTCGCGAGAATAGAAGGTATTACTATGTACCTATATTAGTCAACTTGCATATACGCGCACACACAATATAAAATTTTCAACTTGATTACGTGGCCTTACAGTTTGTGGCTATCAATATTTTTGACTGTAGGTTATTAATTCATTTCATCAGCATGATTCGTATGATTGGAGGTCAAATATATTAATTCAGGACATTTTTTAAGTTTGACATATATCAGCTGATGTTCCTTGTGTTATCAGGTGATCAAGTGTACGACTTGCAAGCCACAAAAATGGAGAAAACATCGATAATGGGAAGAATTCTTGGATTTATTGAGCTAATCCTTCATGGCATCGCCATGTTGTGAGTATTTCATATGCCACAATAATACACCCACAGTGTATACAAATATTTACAATATTGTGCTCACTTGTTGCCAGCTTCTACGTCCTGTTCCAACCTCACGCTACGAAATATGGCACTGGCTACACCAGAAATTACAAACCAGGATCCGGGTAAACATGTTATTATTTGTTAATCAATATTTAATTGGAAAACAAATTTTTTTTCACCTTTTAAATTTATTTACAGACCTCCTCGACCACCGACAAAAAAATTCGGAGGTCTCAATTTAAAGCCATCGATGAATGTCGGATGTAGCAGTTGCTCCGGTGGAAATTAGCGAGTAAAACATGATATCAAGCTTCATTCCATATAAATATTTGTATTGTTCTAAGAAGCATTTGTTTTTTTATACATTGGAGAAAATCATATGAAAATTATTGTTTCAAATATAGAATATATATATATATATCACGAGTAATGAAGGAAAAAAATTGGAATTGCACGGTATTTATTTGATTTTAGTGACAAGTCCAGCGGCAATTGTCGTGCCGGAAACTCGCAGCATCACTCGACCGAGTTGTTTAACATCTTTGTAAAGCTCTAAACAAATGGGCCGTTGTGTCGTAATCTCAATAATTGCGCTAGAATTTTTCGGCAAACACCTGGGCTTCTTTTTTGTAACTTCACCAGTGCTCTTGTGCAGCTGGGCCACAAGTTTTGTAATAATTGCCGGCTCTACGAGCGATTGAGCATGCAAGACTATCGGCAGTCCTTTGATAATTGGTATTGTAGCTGAGAAAATGACTACGTGAGCTTGGAAACACGTTGTCACTGGTACAGGATTTTGTGGGCTGCAAATTATATCACCCACGCTGACATTTTGCTGATCAATTCCCGACAAAGTTAGAGAAATGTGATCGCCAGCAAAGCCGTTCGTAATCGGCAACTCATCAACAATTATTCCTGGAAAAAAAGAGTTTAAAATCATTTCGATAATATTTTTGATAGTGTACCTTTGACTGCGCCAGCCTCATTCCCGGGCAAAACTAAGATTTTATCGCCTACAGCTACCATTCCAGTTTCAACGTTGCCCGACACGCAGAATCCCGAGCCCAAGCCCTTGAATATATCGTTGACAGAGAAACGGAAAGGCTTTGTTATCGGTCGCTCAGGGCATTTAAAATTATCAATCACTGCCAGCAATGTGGGGCCAGTGTACCTGAGATAATAAACAAGGTTTGTAGAAAGATTTTAGAGTGAAAGTGGCGGTAATTCAAAGTTATACCAGCTTGCGAGGCCCTCGGTTTTCGGTGGTGTCACAATATTTTCTCCAGATAGGCCGCTGCATGGAACAAACGTAACAGAATCTCTGAAACCAGCCTGCTTGAAGAAGACGCTTATCTTGTCTACGATTTCATTGAATCGCTCTTTTGACCAGTCCACAGTGTCCAGCTTATTTACAACCACCGCCAATTGCGCCACACCTGAAAAAATGTAAATCTGTATTTAATAACTCTCACCAAAAGGGCATTTATATCATAATTTTACGTAATTCTTGGTTTTTTTGTAATAAATTAATATTAACAATAAGTTTTCTGATGTTTGATGAAAAAAAAAATTTCGATCAAATTTTTCATGAGATTTTGCTATTTTTTTAGTTTTTCACCGATAACTTGGTAACTAAGCGAGATAACAAAAAAAATCATGATACTCAAATGATTGTAAATTTTATTTGCTACAAAAAATAAAGAATAAATTTTTTTCGAATTTTGATTCATTTTTGAGATATTTTGAAAAATCAAAATTTTTAAAAATCGATAATATCTCAAAAAGCAAGATGAATATAAAAAAATTTATTCAACGTTTTTTGTGGGAAATTTTACCCTGAATCTTTTGACCCTAATAAAATTTTTCCCTATCTAGCGTAGTTTTCGAATTATCAGCAAAAAACGGAAAAAATCACGAAAACTGCCAGATTTTCAAGGGGATCGATCCCCCTTTGAAAATTTGACAAAAAAAAAATTTTTTTTTTCATTTCGATTAATCGTTCAGGAAATCAGTTTAGATATGTTGATATGCTATTAGACGATTATTTTGTCAATTTTATGAATTACCTAAAGAACGAAGCAGTAGAGCATGTTCTCGGGTCTGGCCACCGCTGTCAAAGCCAGTCTCAAACTCGCCCCTCGTAGCATCCACGACAAGGAGAGCTACATCGGCCTGCGTAGCTCCGGTAATCATGTTTGGTATAAAATCCTTGTGACCCGGAGCATCCAAAAGAGTCACAGACTTTGTCTCTGTTTCAAATTTCGAATATCCAATGTCCATGGTGATTCCTCGCTCACTGAAACGCATCAAATTAATTAATCTCTCGCAATATCACAATGTAAAATTCTAAAAATTGTCTGTAGAAGTACTCACCGCTCTTCACCAGTCTCGTCCAACACCCAGGCATAAGCAAATGACTGTTTTCCAATTTTTTTACTCTCCTGCTGGTACTTGTGAATTAAGCGCGACGACACCTGTCCCAAATCGCAGAGTAGCCTGCCCAGAAGAGTGCTTTTTCCGGCGTCAACGTGACCCACAACCACCAGGTGCAGTTGCTCCTTGGATTCAGCACGTTTGTTTTTGTATATCGTCAAAACGTCGCGCTTGTCATCGACATTTTTCAACCTGCTGTCACTGTCGGGTGTGTTACGACCTGAAGTCGGTGACTGACATCGTGGAGTATTTGATCGTGATAAGTTGAGAGTTTTCTTCGGAACATTCGGAGTATTTCCATCCGACGGACTGTAAGATCTTGGACTGTCAGAGGGTGGATAGAGCAGGTCGTTCTCCGGCGTATTCAAGTTAAATCCTTTGACAACAGCTCGAGCTGTTGCTGGCACAATTTTAGCTGATGAAGGCGTTGATACTTGGACAATTGGCTTGGTCTTGGTACCTGGTATCATGTCTTATAAATTATTATGGTGTGTGGAAGAAGTGAAAAAAAATGTTTCGTTAAAAACGACCTATATGGTCGATGAAAGTATATTTAAAAGAATTTAACGACAATTAAAATATCAGAAACAAATGTCGTGTATACTTTTTAGTAAAAAAAAATATTATCCTTATCTAGCAGATTCTAAAAAGTTTGTCGCATAAATATTTAAATTCATTAAAATTTCCGATGGTCAAAAAATGTACAATTTTCATGGTTTATCGACGCAAATTAGCCAACACAAGAGCATCCGGCGATGGAGATGTAAAATCAAATTGCTTGATTTTTCCCCGATACTCTGACTCAATGCGTTTTATTTGTGGCCTACGAAGTCGCCACTTGCGGCAGAGCATTTGGCCAAAATTTGACGGGGTTTTATTGGACGAAGAAATTTTTATACGTGATAAATATGTACAATTTAATTTGCAATCGAGAAGTTCAAGATTTTCTACAATAAGAGACGACGGTATTGGCTCCGCGAGATAATCGGAAATATCATAATAATTCTTGGTAGTTTGTGATGTTTTTTTCGTTAGTTCGTTCACGGTTTTTGAATCTTTATTTACCGATCGAAGAGCGGCGGTTAGATCGATTACCCAGTCATCGGTAGATATTGAAGGACTATTGTTAATTACGGATTTACTATCATCTATACACATTTTTTCGACGTCCTCGTTCACGTCGGATCGGCCAAAGGAATTTTTTTCTTGCTCATGTGAAGAAGCAATTGTTGATGATTTTCCCAATTTTTTCCCAAATTTGGGAATTATAAACGTAGGTTTACACACTGATTTATCTACGGAATTATAAGACAGACGATTGGCAGTCATTTCGGCAAGAGAAAAAAATGATTTTTTACTTTCCGGCGTCGAGGAAATTTCTTGTGCTTGATTCAGCCGAGTTTCGTGATTGTTCACTAATTTAGATAGTGAATTTAATTTTAGACTCGATGGCGATCCGATGTTTGATCGAGACGATGTGTGATTTACTATTAAATCAGACAGACTAGAAAATTCTTTAGACTCGGATGGAGAATTTTGAATGTTTGACGGTCGGAATAATTTTGACTGTGGTGTAAGATTTCTACGGGGAGTAGGTCTTTCTGCTGTTAAATCTTACCTTGCCCATCGAGAGAAAGCATACGGGAAACATAAAAATAAAAAAAAATCAAATTAGATATTTGCGAAAAAGAGAAATGGAAATGTTGAGCGTTTAGTCAATTACCTGATTGTGGATCCGGACGATCTTTGTTGATTACGACGGCAACTGCGAAACCAATAAAAAAAAATGGTTTAAGTATATTTCAAAGGAAAAAAATTAAAATTTGGTACCTGGTGAATTTTTAGGCGGTGTAGACTTGAGAATATTGTCAAGTGCCACTTCTGCATCAAAGTTGAACTCAATAATTTTAGAAGTGAGCAGATTTTCAGGTATTGTGTCACCAATTACATTCCTGATTGCCTCCAAGCATGAAATAAACTTGACATTCTCAAGTTCGGAGAGTTCAGGCTTTTTGTACGATTCGGAGCACTCTTTTTCCGCCTGGTCTTCGTCATCCTCGTTAATTTTTGACTCGGTAATAAACGATGCTATATTTTGTTGCTTATTTCGATCGTACATGAACTGTTCAGCTGTTGAATCAAGTTAGAAATTAATTGAATATACTGCAAAATTATAAAAAAATTTTAAGGTTACGAAACTTACCACCGGGAGACCCACAGTAATCGTCCTCGACGGAGTGGCCATAAACGTCATCGTATCCGTCGTATTCTGAAAAATTTTGCATCATTTTGGATAATAAATTAAAATTAACACCTGATTTAACCTCAAAATTAGTCGAAGCACTCACCATCCGAGTAATTCATAGACCGTATGTCTCTGTGGCGTGACATTGCGTCATATACTCGTTAATACTTTCCAATATGCGATCAACGATTCTTGGTTATACAACATGCAGGTGCTTTATTTATACGTATAAATAAAAGCTGCATCAATACATACAGATAGTGATCGCGAGAGAGGGCCGATAACGAACAATGACAAATTGGCGACTGTCCGCCATCTTGAGACTTTGATGGACGAGCTACATGAAGTTAGCGAACGAAGCAAGTAATTATAGTTTTGTTAGGCGTAATAGGTGTTTATACAATTTTTGGATAACTATTCTTTGGTAATTTTCGTAGAAAATTTCGTACATTTTTGGAGGAATTTTACAGTCAAAAAATATGTAACATAACTTGGTGACTCATGGAATGCATATGCGTCATCGCTAAAAATAACCTGGTGACTCATGGAATGCATGGGCACCCTGGTTGGTTTTTTTTTAAGTTTTAGAAAATTTTATATTATTTGCAAATAAGTTCTTATCGAAATTTATTTTGTTTCAGAAATCCCCTTTTATTTTCCTCTAAACATGAACCGCCACTGGATGTCGAATTCACCCGGAGGAGCTCATGGCAATCAAGAAAGACCGGTCGCAAATAATGCCGGAAATGACGCCTCCAGAGGGGATCAGGTGGACGATCAGGCAAGGGCTCATAATTCAAGACTAGGAGCCATACTTCAGAAAGCGCAGCTGAAGATAGCCGACCTGCACATATGCAACTGGAAGAAGCCAAACGACAAATCGAGAGGATGAGAGAACAACCGACTCATCTGAATGGACGTGGAACGGATGAACACGAAAATGACTTGCTCGGAGAGGATCACGAAGAACCTGCGGCAGATGTAGTCATCGAAGAGCAACAAAAAGTACCAGCTGAGGGAAGACGACTCGATAAAGAGACCCTAGCTGAAGAAAGTGACGCTAATGCCGAGGAAGGTGATTCAGATGCCGAGGAAGGTGACTCGGATGCCGAGGACGATGATGAAGAACTACGTGCAGAGAGAAGAGTGAAACGCATGGGTCAAGCACTTGGCATACCAAACCTCCATTTAACAACCGGAGAGGTTTGGGAAATTATTGACCGAACCAACTATCTCAACATCCCTTGGGATAGACGGCTTCGGCGAGAAGGTACTTCGCGAAACTACTGTTGCCTCATCTGTGGAGATGGAAAGACTCGCGGCAACGATCAAACGCGGTAGCACAAGCCTATACGCATGACATGACAAAGAAAATCGCTACAAATGCCGTGCAGAAGGTTGTAAAACAACGAGAACAACCCCAGAAAATGTGAAAACACACTTCAAACTGAAGCACACGTGAATCGTCAGTGAAACCGTTCTGAAAAGTAAGATCATGGAGTAGGCCTATAGGGGAAACCATGCAAAAAAAACGCATCATGTGCCTTACCTCAGGGGTGATGTGGAAATAGGTACACAGAACACAAAGTTCGCAGAGTCTAACAAAGCAAAACATTCAACACTATACATTTCCTCCTGCTCCCCTGGTAAAAGAAACCACCGTGGTCCACGGTGGTTTTTGTCAAAAAACCACCGTAATCACCACTGTCATATAAAAATAGTCTTGTTTTTTCGTTTTTTATAGTATTGAGTTATAATATTAAATGATATTTATGGAGAATTTATGTATCGAAGGAAAAGGGCCTATTTATTCTTTAAAAAAAGTTTTCTTCGATAGAAAAGTCCTTTGGACTTGACCAAAATAGATATTGCGAAAATGTTTAATCGAGTGACATCTAGTATAAAGTTCGATACTAATTTTTTTTTCTACTTACCATCATGAAGGCCATGTTTGGGAAATCCGCTAGATAGAGTTACAATCTATATCCAACTAAAATCCTTCAAATCGTGACTCTATAAAATTAAAAAAAAAAATACTTTTTCAACACAAATTAAGTAACATAAATTCTCCATAAATATCATTTCAATATTATAACTCAACTATAAAAAACGAAAAAACATCACAAGACTATTTTTAAATGACAGTGGTGATTACGGTCGTTTTTTGACAAAAACCACCGTGGACCACGGTGGTTTCTTTTACCAGGGTCATCATCAGAGAAACACTGTTTCGGCACGAGAACTTCCGTATTTATTTCGAAATTATCGTTTGGAAAAGAATAGTGAGTGAAACTCATCTCTGACGGATGAAAGCACTCATTTTCAACGATTCTACAAGATAAAACCATCAAATTCTGTTTTAAATCGGCACAAGAAGTATAATTCCAATATCGATGTGTGCTATAATTATACTGACTATAGCAAAGTAAAATTTCTACCTAAAATCAAAAGAAGTGTAGATATAGAAGTCATGTAGACTCTTTCGGCTTGCTCAATTATATAGTAATTTTTTATAGAAATTTTTATCCATTGCATTTAATTATAGTCAAAAATAAGTGATACACTTAAGGTACAAATTCATGCGAGCGAAATTGACCGAGCGAAAATGGTTTCTAATAATCTGATTGGCTTTCCAGACAGACGTTTTGTCCAAGAGCCAATCAGATTATTAGAAACCATTTTCGCTCGGTCAATTTCGCTCGCATGAATTTGTACCTTTACAATAAATAATGCCAGGGCAGGTATAGGCAGGAGCTTGTTATTTTTTAGAAATTCTGACATAACGATCTTTGAGTGTGACCATCTGTAGTATTACTATTATTATTATTATTCTGAACTACTTTATTTAGAAAATTAACTGTTTAGAAAACACAATACACTCTCACGACTTCACACGGATATTCTAGAACTAAATCTCTGCTTATCCAACTGTCGGTATAAAATATGAGAGTGGGTAAAAAAAGTATTATAGCAAGTACATACTGCATACTATATATGTATATATATTTTAACAACTTATTTTTTAATTTTTAACATTGTAAATTTTTTTATCTATGTATAATTTGTTTCTGAGCTCATTCAAACACTCCCGGATGTTCGATGGATCCTGCCATCTTGATTTAAGCCGAGAGCGGGAAATTTAAAGTCGGAAAAAGGGAACGAGAGGTGGTGCCCTCAGCAGCGAGACCAGGAACTACGGGCAGTGGAGAGTGGAGCCGAGCTGTGTGGAGCGGCGCATTATGGGAGAGTTTTTGTAGCGACGAAGATGGCAGAAGATGATTTTCTCGCGTTGCTTGCATGACTTTGCGTCGCCGATGACCAAAGCATGAAAGCAATATGAACCGTGACGCTATTTTCCGTGTGGATAGCAGTGCATTGTATCCATAACATCGGAAGTTGAAAAAAATCTCCGTACTCAAAGCATCAAATCTTTCCAGGTAATCTCACTTTTTATCACCCACACAATTCTGTTCACCCTTAGCGGGGAGGGGAGGCTTTTTGACAATCCGCGACTAACGCCTGTTTATCATAATCTATTGCGATGCCTCAAGCAAAATTCACAACAGTGTTTTATCCATTCATCAAGTATTCTCTGGGAAATAAAACATAACCAACACTCATTCTTTCATGCAATCAATTTTTTTTTATTATTATTCTTAGAGATGACGAGGGTTACCAGCGTATACTTGTTCTTCACGGTCAAAAAGATTGATTTGTGCCCACTCAAGCTCGATGCATCGAATACGTCATATTTTGCCTATGCATGGGCTTTTTTTAGATTGCACCATCTATCTTACATTGTCCTTCGGTTACCTTCACATTATTAAAGCACCAAATCAACTGAAAATCAAAGCAAAAATCTCACGGTCATGTAAAACATCGTGAAATAATGTACAATTGCAGTTGACAGCAGTACAGCAAGTACTGCACTCAATGAATTTGCCCCGCATGCGATTAATTAAAGCCTCGATTCATATATCCTTGACCGGAGCAATAACCATCGAGAATAGTCCAACTGTCATGTGCTAGTTGCAGCATAAGGGAATTCGTAGATAAATAATCAGTCATTCTAATAATAAAATTTGCTTTTACCATTTTTATTCCAGCCGTACTACTGTGGGCATTAAAGTACTGAGAAAAAATGGATGGAACTCGTGCAGCAGAGGTTTTACCACTGCTCGAAGAACGTCTAGCAATATTGCCAGGCGGACGAGATCGTCGTGGAGGTCCTGTGTTGGTTTTTCCCACAACATCGCGACGTGAACGTGCCAAACCTGAGGATTACCGTCGCCTTCTACAATATCTCCTAGCCATTCCAAATGATGAAGCCCGTGGTCTGCGTTTTACAGTCATCGTGGACATGCGAGGGGCCACGTGGGACTCTGTAAAACCTATTTTAAAGGTAGGAAAAGAAAAATGTAAAAAAAAATCTAGAGTATACTGCAATACCATTTGTCTGCTTGCAGGTTCTTCATGAGCATTTTCATCGCTCTGTTCACGTAGCATTCATCATCAAGCCAGACAATTTTTGGCAAAAGCAACGTACCTCACTGGCAAAACAAAAGAAGTACAACTTTGAGGTAAAGGGAGCAATCGATAGAAATGGCTGAATACAGATTTAGTGTATAGTGATAGCATATGAGACTGTTGGCAAGACCGTCGACTGTCCCACTTTGGACACGATATCGTCGCAGTGGCGCTTTATTGAATGCATCCAGCCAGTGTAATCCTAGCCTGTCCATTCTGCTGCACTCATGCCACGACCAAATATTCCACAATACATACACGTGCCGCTCAGAGTGTGCACTCAGTCACGAGTAGATTATTGTAACAAAAGATTTGACCTTTTAGAAAGAAAAATCAATACACGCCACGGTTGACAAAATAACAAAATTTAAAAAACAATTTAACTGACAGCTACCGAAGAGAAAAAGAAAAAAATTTAATTTCTTTTTACCTTTATTTGCAGATTAACACAATAAGTCTGGAGGCATTGGCAAAAGTAATTGATACTTCTCAATTGACGGTGGATTTGGACGGATCTTTGCAATATGACCATGCTCAATGGATTGATACGCGTCTTGCGGTGGAGGATTTCACGTGGCAAGCTGCGGATTTATTGGATCGTCTTGATGATCTTCAGGAAGACCTCAGCCGCAATGATTTTGCGGACGATGTTGGTGGTGCTAAACACGGTATTGATCTTCATAACGAGATGCGGAAGAAGATAATGAAAGTTCCGGTTGAGGAGGTAGAAGTCGTAGGGCAGCGTTTGCTTCAACGCTTCAATAATGGTATTCCTTCAATATACTCACCCGGTATCACGCGGTTAATGAGAGAATTCTATTCATGAATCTCTGAGTCTTTTGTACATTGACATTGCAGGTATGAGTGGAAGTTCAAGCGAGGGCAGTGGCAGTATTGAGGGTGGAGCGTCAGGGGGAGCGGATCCGGATGGCCGTGCACTTGCAGCGCTTGTTATTCAACACCTCGATTCAGTGCACGCTGCACAACAACATCTTTTACAACTGTGGCACATAAAGAAAACAAAATTGGATCAGTGTTTCCAATTGAGATTGTTTGAACAAGATTGTGAAAAAATGTTTGACTGGATTTGCCATAATCGTGATGTATTTCTCGCCAATTATGTTGAGATAGGTCGCTCCTATCAATTGGCAAAAAATCTTCAAGAGGAACACAAACACTTTACCATGAGTTCAATGAATGTTTACGTGAATATAAATAAAATACTGACAATGGCCGGAAGACTTCTGGAGACTCAGCACTATGCGGCCGGGCACGTGAGAGCAGTGGCGGGACGATTAGATAGAGCATGGAAGGAATTTGCTGCTGGTCTCGATGAGCGCACAGCGGTCCTTGGCTTGAGTGTCGTCTTTCATCACAAGGCCGAGCAATATGTCGACAGCGTGACGGGGTGGAGCCAAGCGTGCGAGTCAACGAATCTTCCGAATGAAATAGCAGTTCTGGAGTCTCACATACGACAACATCAAACGCTCTATGAGGCCATGTGTCAGGCATATACCGAGGTATTTTTTTTATTCCACATGAATTCTTTACCGATTTTTTTTTCTTTCCTCTTTATCAATATATATAATAGCAGTTTTGTGACATCGTGTTTCAGCAATATATTGATTCTATCAAGTTCAATTTAGTAAGGTAGAAATATTTAACAGGTTTACAATGCGTATCAAGCACTCTTGAATGGTCTGGGCACAATGCTGCAGGTTTGCCACAGTTCAAGTGTTGTTGGCGTTCCTGGCACGGATACATTTCACACCGATTATGTACGATATGATTTTTATTTATCAACTTTCCAGCTGGTGGAAAAGAAAAAAACCGAAAGGTTGCTTGGGAACTTGGCGAAGAATAACATTCATTTTAATATGTGTGTTTTTTTTTTCATTTTTTTTTATGTCTCATTAATGAATTATTACAGCGAGAGTACTAATTCATGCAATCTGTTCTGCGTCTCACGGTGTATTATATATAGTGATGTTCTCTTTTGTCTGACATCATGTGTGTCCGTTAATTGTATAAAACATAAGGAAAAAAAGAGAACAAAAAAAATTCGTTACTAAGGTGAAGGAATTTCAATTGTTCAATACGTTTTAACAATCTCTTACATCTCGCTTTGGCTTGTAACATTGTTTAGGTACACAGTACCAGTAAGAAGCTTCTTTATCAACTGGATCATCTTGTTCAAGTCTGTAATCAGCCTCAAGGGATTGACCACTCCAACAGAAAACATGTATGTTGCCTTTGTGTTTGTGTGATGTTTCGTGTGCTTTTTATTTGCTTAGTTGAATTGAATTATTTATTTTCCTGCTTAATCAACGTGCACTTTTAATTGTAATGCATGCATTCACTGATAATAAAACCGCAAAAAATTTCACACACGAGATTGGAAAACTATTCTTCATAATTTTATACAATGCATGAAGCCTGTCAATTTCACGTAGTAGAATCTTGTATGTATGTATTGATTGAATTTGTATGCAATGTTATATTTTATTAATTACGTGTGATTTAATTAGAGTCAAGATGGCCATGGAATGGATAATCGCGGTGGAATGAGTGGAAATCCAGCGGCGGATTATAGCGAGGGGGCATCACACGTGCTTGCAGTCATTCACCAAATTTTAGGACACCATCGAGCTCTGGAAGCTCGATGGCACGCTCGTAAAGTTAAATTACATCAACGACTTGCATTACGGTATGATTTATTCCACTTTGAATTTATTTTACATAATTACAAGGTTATTATTACACTGAATAATGATGAATTATTTACTTGCAGATTATTTCAAGAGGATGTTAAGCAGGTACTCGACTGGCTGACGAATCATGGTGAGGTGTTTATACGAAAAAATACCGGGGTTGGTCGAAATCTTCAAAAAGCTCGTGTATACCAGAAAAGTCATGAACATTTTGAAAATGTTGCTCAGGTAATAATTAATTTTACCTTAAATTCGCATAATTGTTTGAGATATCGCGTGTTTAAAGCCAAAAGCACGTAGCGTGAAAAAATTGAGAATGTTTTATCTGTTAATATCTCGATAAGGATATAAAATTATGCTATTCGTATCGAAAATTCATGCATTTTGCAGCGGAAAAGTAGATGATTTTCACCTGCAAAGACGACGGTTTGATCGTATGATTAGGCGGTCTACACTGGAATTTTTACATTTTCATATCGATGCATGATGAATTTATTAAAATAATAAACTAATTGGAGATTAATGGATAAATATTGCAATGTATAAACGCCTGCACTGCTCGAAAGCCCGGGAAGAACTGACTGACGTGGTCGAAATTGTTGATTTTTGTGATTTAAAAGAACACGAGAATTTTTTCTATACGCTTTTTTGTCTTTTGACACGTGATATCGTGATAAAAAAAAAAAATAATAGTAATAATAAAATTGATGTTTTATAATTTCAGAACACATATACAAATGCAACGAAATTGCTCACGGCCGCTGAGGAACTAGCTCACACGGGTGAATGTGCACCCGATGAAATTTACGCAGTAGCACAAGAGTTGGAGGCTCACGTCAGTAGTTTTGCTACTCGAGTAGAGCAGAGACGACGTCGACTAGATTTGGCAGTAGTATTTTATACCCATGAAAAAGAATTGAGTGGTTGGGTAGATGAATTGCGTCAAGAATTGCAGCAGGACGAGGTGGCAGAAAATTTAGAGACTGCCGAGCGACTGTTAGATCAGTGTGCCCAGCATCGGGCGTCGTGTCTCGAAGCATGTGCATCAACAATAGCGCAAGGTGACGCGCTTCTGCAAGAGCTCAGAGACTCGACGGAAGCTCCAGACACAACGGGATCGGTGAGTGCAGTCGAGGCGGCTCTTGACCGACTGGCAGTGCTGCGACAAGAGCTGGAAGAGCTGTGGGCAACCCGAAAATTACGATTAGAACTGTGTCTGCGTTTGCGTGTATTTGAAAGAGATGCCTTGGAAGCGAGTGGACAGCTTGAAATGTGGGCGCAAGAGTTACGCGGACCACCCAGAGAGGCAGGACCCGAACAATTACTTCGCGCTCACAATGACGGTGTGGCACACATGCAAAACACGGCATTTCAAGTTTTACAGCAGGGCCAAGAGCTTGCACAGGTATTGGATCAAGCTGGTGTGTGTATTATGGCTGATGGTCAACACACGGCTACTGCACGAGTTCAAGTTTTGCTGGAATTTTTAAATGAACGCGAAATGGATGCCGAGGATTTAGCGGAAATCCGTCGAGTTCGTTTGGAACAAGCTGCTCAACTAGTTCAGCTTCAAGGTGACGCTCAGCACGTGGCTAATTGGATCAGAAATGGCGAGGCAATGCTTTTAGCGTCGCTTCGTGTTCCCGAGAATCTCGGCGATGCCGAACAATTGCGCTTGGAGCATGAGCAGTTTCAAGTTGCCATTGAAAAGACCCACACATCGGCGGTTCAAGTGAAACACCGAGCCGACGCATTGGTCAGTGCCAATCACTATGACCCAAAGAGCATCAGAGACGTTGCGGAGGACGTGACTAAACGGTGGCAACAACTTGTCACCTGTGCTGAAGAACGACACAAGCTCGTTACTGCGAGTATAAATTTTTATAAAACTGCCGAACAAGTTAGATCGGTTTTGGATAGTTTAGAGCGTGAATATCGCCGTGATGAGGATTGGTGCTCGGCCGGGGAGAAAGGCGGACAAGTACCGACACTCGTTGGAAAACATCAGGAGCAAAAAGAAGCATTTTTAAAAGCTTGTACACTTGTGCGACGTACAGCAGAAACATTTTTAAAATATACAAACCGAAGTTTACAGTTTTACAGTTATAAATCAAGCAGTGGTGGTTCGGAAAATAAAGTTAAGAGTATTCTTGAAGAATTACTGAGCAAGGAAAATAAAGTACTGGAATATTGGACGCAACGTAAAAAGCGTCTCGATCAGTGTCATCAGTATGTACTTTTTGAGAGG
The DNA here is from genome assembly GCA_002156465.1 of Macrocentrus cingulum. NCBI lineage: Eukaryota > Metazoa > Arthropoda > Insecta > Hymenoptera > Braconidae > Macrocentrus > Macrocentrus cingulum. The sequence goes on from MVJL01010842.1 coordinate 37,992, forward strand.
AGTGCTAAACAGGCACTTGAGTGGATTCGAGGACCGGGAGAATTGTACTTAGCAACTCACACAAATGTTGGAAAAAATCGTCTTGAAAATGAACAACTTCTTCAGAAACATAACGAATTCAAGGGTGCTGCAAAAGTAAGTTTATTTTTAGATTTATAGTCTATTTGTATATTGTTTATCGTTAGCAAGAGTTATACGTGCGAGTGTTGGATAAATACCTGTGAAAATATGTCAATGATTTAGTGGCATATATAGAGAAGTGAATCTGTAGAAAGCATCTGACATCAGATGCGTTTATGTAATCATACAGTGTGCCAAGTAGAACAAAGCATTCAAAAGTATTTTGTGTGATTAACCTTTGGTACAATATTTAACGATTGATCGAGAGATTTTTAATATTATACACACTAGAATGGCTCCGGAAAAATTGACTAATTTTTCGTTTTTTCAGGTCTTGTATCAAAAATCATAGTTTATAATGTTATAAAAGCTCTGTAAAAAATACAGGCGTTTTTAGAATTTTTCACGAATTTTTAAATTTACAAAAAAATAGTCACAACATGATTATAAAAATTTTTTTTTCGTGTTTTTTCTATAACGAATTTTTTTAGATGTAATATAAATAAATTTTCCAACGTTATAAATCAAAATATCACGTGTCAGACATCAAAAGGATGTATCGCAAAAAATTAGGACTTTTTTTACTTGCTAATATCTTAAGAAGGATGCGAGTTATATGAATTTTGTTGAGGACCTTTTTTGTAGGTAATAAAATTCTCTACAAAAAAGATATCTTGAGAAAAACTCCTATATACGTGACTGAAACAAAAAAAAATAGAAAAATAGTTCGTTTTTTTTGGGCCACTCTAACACACACTTGATGATTTAAATTCGATATAAAATAGAAATTTATCCTATATATATTTAATTTAATAGCATTCCTGTTGTGAAAGTTAACTGATGAATTCACTGTGATTTTCAGGAAACGAGAGAGCGGGTGAAATTACTTATTCAATTGGCCGACAATTTTGTGGAGAAGGGTCATGCCCATGCTGCGGCAATCAAACAGTCGGTCGCTGAGGTTGATCAGCGCTACAAAGATTTTAGCATGCGAATGGATTGCTATGAAACCCAAATTGAGGATGATTTGGGAATACAATCAGACGACAGTCACAAAGATCTATCAATAGATCGTAATTCCGATCCTCTACTAGAAGAAAAAATCAAGGGAAAAGACTTGAAGGAATTGAATGAAGAAAAACGACGATCGGCACGACGAAAAGAATTTATAATGGCTGAACTACTGCAAACCGAGCGTACATACGTAAAAGATTTGGAAACTTGTATTCGTTGCTTCCTCGAGGAGACACGCAACGGTCGCAGCAGCGTTCCACCCGGTTTGCAAAGTCGTGAATCAATAATATTTAGTAATATGGAGGAAATTTATCAGTTTCACTGCGATACATTCTTGCGAGAGCTCGAAAAATATGAGACAATGCCGGAAGACGTTGGTCACTGTTTTGTCACGTGGGCAGCAAAGTTTGATATGTACGTGACATATTGCAAAAATAAGCCAGAGAGTAATCAGCTCTTGGTAGCCCACGGTGGAGCTTGGTTCGAAGATCTTCAGCGAAAACATCGTGTGGAACATCCGATTGCCGCTTATCTAATAAAACCCGTGCAAAGAATAACAAAATATCAATTGTTGCTCAAAGATTTGCAGGCTTGCTGTCAAGAGGGACAGGGTGAGATAAAAGATGGATTAGAAGTAATGCTGAATGTGCCTAAAAAAGCTAATGATGCCTTACACTTGAGTCTACTTGAGGGTTGCGATGTCAGAATTGACGCGCTTGGCGACGTAGTTTTGCAAGACTCATTCACTGTTTGGGACCCAAAGCAATTAATTCGCAAGGGCCGAGATCGGCATATTTTCTTATTTGAACTCTATCTGCTATTTAGCAAAGAAGTTAAAGATTCAGCCGGCAAAGTAAGCATTAATTTATTGTATATCAACCAGCCAGATGAACCAGGCAAATAAAAAACAACATAAATTCACACATAAACGGTATTTCTCCGAATGTTTTCTAGGTCAAGTACATATACAAGAGCCGACTGATGACATCAGAGCTGGGAGTGACCGAACACATTGAGGGGGACGAGTGTAAATTTGCCGTTTGGACCGGTCGTGCCCCAACGAGCGATACACGTGTCGTTCTGCGAGCAAATTCCCTGGAGGCTAAGCAACTGTGGGTCAAGCGTCTACGAGAGGTGATACAGGAGACTTACTTTAGTCTGAGTATGCCCAAGAGTCCGGCGAAGAAGAGTTCTAGCCAGCGATCGAGCCGTGACCTGGAGGAGTGTGCGTCCCTTGACGACAGTGTGGAGAATCTAGACCGTAATTCATTGGCATCATTTGGATCAACAAATACAACAGATTCTGACAAGGTAAACAAGCTAAAAAATCGAAAAGAACCCCACGTAATAATCAGTAATTCAATTAAAATTAATTAAAATTGACCGCGCGCGTCGGTTCAATGGCGAATAATGTTATACAATAGTAGCGCGAGTTCAATTAAATTCTAGTAATCGCGAGAAAGCAGATTGTGCATGAATGGCTGTAAATACAATAGGAGAGAGAAGCTAGCTCGACGTTGTTGTTGCTGCTGCACACTTTGAAGCCATCAGGGACACACAGGGCAGAAAGTCTCGCGGGCAATCCGGGCCCTGCTTTTGCGACAGGATCGATCATTGAGGCGCACAGACCACCTAGAGCTGGTGGATCTGGTGATAAAGTCGAAATAGTATTTGCCAGTGTAGATGTTAAAATGTCTTGTCATAGTTGCTGTGTGACACATGCGCGTAAAAAGCTCATGGCGTGGGGGTAGTAGTTATGTGTATGTACTGATAGCATTTACCGGCGCAGTAAAGCACACGCGGAGATGTTTGCTGGGGCCTGGCTGTAGTCGCTCCGGGAGTTGATCCCGGCAAACCAAGCTGATCAGTACGGACGCGACTTTCGAGTCGGCCGGACTCCGGAAAAGCCGTTCCAGTAGCTTCTCTGGTTCGGCGAAAAATTCATTTTGTCATCATGACTGTCCATTTATACGTCACTCTGTCTGCCGCCGTCACTTTGTCGGCTTTGACGCCACTGTTTTTCTCTTGTCTCGCGTAAAAACACACGCTTTCGCGTGCAGTCATCACAGGAGAATAAAAAACATACCTAGAAATTCTTCTGCATTACGTTGCAATGACGTCACCGGCCGGGAAGCCCACGACGATCGCCCAAAAGGCTCGACGCAAGATCTCACTACCGTGGTTTCGTCAGGGCTCTGTATCGTCACCACATCCTGCTCTCTCGCGACAACACACTATTGATACACCAGGGTCTTTCCAAGCTAGACAGTGGCGTCGACATCCATCCTTGGCTCAGGTACACACCATTTTCTTGCCCATCAAATGAGTCTCATTAGACATTGCAAAAAATTTCTATTTTTCTTTATCGATATTTATTTTAACTGACAGTCATATTTGCGCATATGCCAATGATTGATTCGTTACACTTTTATAACTAATACTCACATAATCAGTTAAATTTACGATCTATTACCTTGTTAGCTTGATTATCTCAATGATAAGATTATTGTCATATGAATTTTATTGGTGTGACAATTGTTGAAGGAAGTCGTGTATTATATTTCCAGCTTGTTTCTTTCTTTATTTTATTGCAGAGTATTAAAAATACTCGCGGCTTTTCTGAGTCAGAACATTTATATATTGTGTGTTTAAAGCTAAAAGGACGTATAGATAAAATTTTTTTCCTGTTTTAAATCGAAATATCTTTTAAACTGTTTAAAATAGAAATTTTTATTAAGAGACCGTTTTTGTAGAAAATTTTATTAGCTTGAAAAAAGGTATCTAACTAAATTTATGTAAAACCCATCATTATCAAGATATTATCAAGTAAAATTTTAATTTTTTAATGATACGTCCTTTCGGTTTTAGACACGCGATATATTGACCTGATAATATTACTATAATGAATATTTCCATGGTAATTAATTTAATTTTCTTAACCCTATATTTTGAGCAATCGATTTGATAATTTTTCTTGTAGCAGTCAACGAAAGGTCACAAGGGCGTTTCCGTTTTTTTTAATCTTCTTCTTTGTTTCTTTTCATCTCTGTATTTTTATTAAATCATTTATTCATCATTGAATGCCAATTGAACAATTGTTTTTCAACAATAATTCGTCGAATACGTGGACAACAAATTCTTTTATTAACAAAATTAACCGTTGATTTATGCGAGATCCAAGTGATGCAGTGTGATTAATTGCTAAAAGCCATGCGAAATTCTAGAGTAAATAGTCGGAGTTATGAATTGAAAGTGACTGAGAAAGCAGTTGAAAGAGATGAATAAAGAAAACAGTGCAAAAAAAAAAAATTTTATGAGAATTGATATATGAAAAATTGAATTTACTGCAAAAAATTTCGATGAAACTTTTTTTAAATTTTCATTAATTTCTGAGATACTTACAATTGATTTTTATTTTTGGGAGACGATCTCATTGTTACTAACACATCTCAAGTTACATCTTCTAGTCTACAACACTTTACATCAATAAACTCGGTATTTTACATCGAGTTACATGTGTTTGATATCGTAAATTACGTAATTTACTTTAAAAAAACACCCAACTAACCCCTGAAAATGGGGGGTAAACTTTTTTTTTTTTTTTAGGAGACGATTACATTGTTATTAATAAATCTTAAGTTGCATTTACTTGTCCACTATGCTTAATATCAATAAACTTGGTATGTTACATCGAGTTACATATGTTTAATACCAAAAATTATGTAATTCACATTGAAGAGCACATAATCAACCCTTGAAAATAGGGGATTAACTTTTTTTTTTTTTTTTTTTTTTTTTTATAAGAGAATTCTTATTGTTTATAACAAATCCCGAGTTGCATTTACTTGTCCACTGTAATTTGTATCTATAAATTCGATATGTTACATCGAGTTACATGTGTTTAAGATTATAAATTACATAATTTACATCTAAAAGCATCCAACCAACCCCTCCATGATATTTGACGTTTTATCAAAATCTAAGCTATTTAACTTGTGATTTCACAAGTTTTGCGTTGAAGAATTGGATTTTGTGTCGAAAAAATATGATATATAACAATAAATTACACGAATATCCAACTAAAAAAACGGAATTTGTATCTTATAATCGATTATGGTCGATCAAATTCCAGTGTCTTATATAAAATATCTTAGTATATATTACATGTGCAAATTGAATTGTTCATAATAATTCGATTCGTTCATACAAAAAATGTATACTTTTTAAAAAATGAAAAAGCCTCAAGGGAGAGAACACACACTCGGTTTCACCTGGTTCACACGACTTCAAAAAACCTAGCCGACTTTATATAAAAAAATAATAATGAATCTGCTCTCTGTGGTGCTTCACTCGCTCTTTTAGTTGAGCTCTTTTTTTTTTTAATAATTTCTAATAAAGTTGGGGCGAGAACTTTTATAAAGTTTCTCTCTCTCTCTCTCTCTCTCTTGACTCTCAACATCTTCATGTTTCAATGACGCGACAATTAAGGAAATTAAATGTATCCCGGTATATAACCTGCGCAATATGCAGAACAATAATTGTAAAGTTAGCGAACAAGTCTGACAAGCTTATTGTCCGATTTGCCAATGGAAAACACGAGACTCTCGGGCAGTTGAAAGTTTAATTGGTACTTTGCCACATGAATAGATCTCTCAGCCATTTTAACGATCAAATCAATTTTATTACCCTTATTTCCATCGATATTCACACTATTATTACTTCAATTTTTCGTAAAAATCGGATGAAAAATTGGAAAAAAGGCAATTAGAATGCTCGTAGAAATTGCAGATGTAAATTCGGACAGTGAGGATGATCCAGGTCGCTCTGCAGTGAATAAAGTATGTCCGAAGGTCGTGTCGAGCTTTATATTCTCACTTTGATTTCGCTCCACTGCGGATTTTGCCGCGGCCAAACAAGTCAACCCCGTGATGTAGTTTGCAAAGATAATTTCACGTTGTAACCGAGATATTCTCTGATAATAAAGCCAATATTTTTATTGCGTAATTCAGTTATAGCGTTAGCTTCAAGTTAATTATTGCGTATATTGTTAATTGGACTGACTGTCAAAGCGATCGCACAAACCGCTATATACTTTTCAACTAGACCAACAGAGTCATTGGAGCAGAAATAATACACTAGACGCGTCAGCCATCCGAAAATTCAAAGCTTCTCACTAATATCTATATCGTTTTAATCAATATAAACAAGATATTATTGATTACTTTCTACTTTTAGTCTTGTAAAATCAGTCTAGAGTATTTTTTTTTTCATTGTTATCATTAATTAAACCTTAATTATTGACTAAACCACCTGTTACGACATCTTGCGTGTCGTATCACTTTCGGGAAATGACGTTTGAATGCCTCTATTTGATCTAATGGAATATAAATTGATGGAAATTGATTTTAAAGTGGATAAAAATGATATCGCATGTCTATAACTAATAGGCCGTATCACCGAAGCCCTTTTACTTGCTAATAACTTGATGAAAACGCGAGTTACAGATATTTCGTTAAAAACCTTTTTTGTAGGTAATAAAATTCTCTACGAAAAAGATTTCTTGATAAAAATTTCTACCTTTAATAGTTTTAAAGATATTTTGATTTAAAATAGCAAGATTTTTTTCTCTCCCCTGTTTTGGCCATAGTCACGCGATGTTTGGATGATTAATTTGTATGGAATTCCTTGCAGACCGGAGTTACGGAGATGACATGGGTAGTGGCTGACCATTCAGCAGCACCGGGCACACGAGAGATCAGTGTGACCAAGGGACAGCAGGTAGAGGTGTTGGAGAATGGAAGTATAAACTGCGCAGGCAGCGGAAGTAACGAGTGGACATTAGTGCGATTGGCACTGGCACCAGGTCAATCGGAGCCTCCACCCGAGGGTTTAGTACCGACGAGTGTGCTTAAGCAACCGCCAACTACGTCATGCAAAACTTCACCGTCCAGGAAAGCGCCTTCGCAGGCAAATGTCACGATTGCTCAACAGCCAGTCAGTCAGGAGGATGCCGGTGAGTCAAAGACATTCCAAATTATTATTACTTCCGGTAACTATACCCAGTTGATTGACAGAGATTATACTCTCTTGAAATAAGGCGAAACACTATAGTTACAGCGCTTGATAGAATTCTTGGCATTGACAAAGGTGTAAGGTCAGGAGTGCGAGGGTGAAAAACAGGGTAAGGCCAAGAATAGTGTGAGGAGCATCTGTTTGACGGCGCACTGATAATACAAGGGGTGAGAAAGAGCAATGAAGATTAAATTTATCGTCGTGAAAGTTTAAGTTGTTGGGTGATGACGACGATCGGTGGGGAGTTTTCAATTAATAATCGGTTATATCCAGTTGCAAGACATTTTTCTATGAATTTTTCCCTTTTTAACGGTGATCACGATATCTCTGGTTTGGATTATCACAAATTAAAAAAATATATCAAATTATTTTAGTGGATTGATAAATCTAGCTATTAATCGAAGATATAGTTAAAATTTTAATTTTTTGACAAAATCACAACTGTATCTAAACACAAAATTTGAATTTTCGTGAAAAATTGTTTTTAAAAAATAGAAATAATTATTAGAAATCGTTCAAAGGAATCCAATGGATTCCAACATCTCTTGCGATTTTTCGTGCACTCTCTCTCATCTCGGCTTCCCGCACTCGATCAATACGCACCAGCGCGTGTCCTTGACCAGTTCGCAGACTCCGAGTCGAGGGTGGTGCCTTTGCTGCGCGACCTATCACAAGTTCCAATACGCGTAGACGCGTCTTTTGCGTCGCCCGACATATCATCAAAGCATTCATTCTCGTGCAGAGCAATGGAGACGAAGATATACTCCTCTATATTCCGTTGATTCATTCAATTTCAACATCTGATATTGCCAGCGCGCGCAAACACACACAAATCTTTTTCCAGTCATCGCCTGTATCTTGATAATTATCTTTTACACATGGCTTTTCAATTTTGATTTGGCAGATAAATCCCCATACTCAATACTGTAGATAGTGCACACATTAATTGAAATTGTAAGAAAAATGCCGAGAGTATTTATGATGTAGGAACGGAAATTCGAGTGGGGGATAGAGCGTTGATGATAAGGCATTGAGGAGACTCACGCGCTAAAACCTCAGTCGTTGTGATTTTAGTGTGCACGACTGATCACTCGTGCAAATGGAAGAAATTGTACACACCCATGGTGGATTTGTTTCTGTTGTTCGATCGCGATCGCTGCCGTTGTTGGGAATTGGCCGAAAAATTAAAGGTTTTGATAATTATTTTATATTTTTATCTTATCAATAATGTGTCTTATCACTTTCGAGACATGACTCAGACTGGGATTTTTTTTAAACGTATTGAAATACATTGAAATGATGAATTGGCTGGAGTCGATATAATGCTTAACGATTTAACTGTACTCCATATTTAGACTTGCAATCCTTGTACGACGTGGAATTTAGATGCGGATATTTATAACTGCAGTCTTGTAGGTCGCTGGAAAAATTTTGTGATGCTTTATATGTAGAAAAAAAATTATAAATACTAATAATTAAATGAGTTGCATCATGAGGTTACATATTGTCTCAATGACAACTCGACAATTGACTTGGATAATGAGTGTATTCTTGCAAAATATAGCAATTATTTATCTACTCGATCCAACAATAATTGTTAGTTAATAATACGGATATTTCATTGAAAATTTGTCAATGGAAAAATTGTTTTCCTCCGATAAATCAGAAATTTTGTGTCTAATATCAGAAAGGCGTATCGCCGAAAAATTGTGATTTTTTTTTTATAACTGCTGATATCTTGATGAAGACTTGAGTTACGTAAATTTTGTTAAGGACCTTTTTTGTAGGTGATAAAATTCTCTAGAAAAAAGGTCTCTTGAAAAAAAATTCTATCTCCAATAGTTCCGAAGATATTTTGATTAAAAACAGCAGAATTTTTTTATTTCCGCACTCTTTTGACTTTAGATATGAGAAATTTTTTTTTGTTTAATATCTTGATAAGGACACGAGTTGGATAAATTTTGCTAAGGACTTTTTTTGTAAATAAGAAAATTCTCTATAAAAAAGGTCTCTTGATAAAAACTTGTATCTTCAGTAGTTTTGAAGATATTTTAGTTTTTGGGCTTAGTGACATGATTTATTTAGATAATTACTAAGTTGATCCACTTTTTCATACTGATAATCATGTAAAATTCGGTCTAGAAAATTTTTAACTTCCTGTCTCGTATCTTTGAGCTAATGACACACTTGTCTGACAATGACAAAATTTTTTGTTAATTACACAGTAGTCATTTTCATGATGTCGTTTATTTATTTATTTTTTTTTTTTTTGAGAATTCTTACGTAAATTTTGTGGATTTTAATGAAAAAAAATTTTGTGAAGAATAAGTTGGTTTTTTTAGGATTTTTCTTACCAAACAGAAGAATATTCATTCATCGCACGTTTGCCTCTTCAGTTCAATCAGCTTTTATCCTGTGTTCCAATATTGGAACATGTGTGGTTAGCCAGTTTGGCAAGTGTCCAAGCTCGTAAAATCAACGATTATTCCTCTTAGAATGGAATTTTCGTCTTTTTATTATTATCTTTGCACATATTTACCATAGATAGAAAAACATGAGTACTTTTCTTTCATCTTAACCCTATATATCGCATGTCTAAAACTAAAAAGGGCGTAACGTTAAAAAATTCACTGTTTTTTTATTTACTAAATATCTTGCTAAAGGATGCGAGTTAGACGAATTTCATTAAAGACCTTTTTTGTAGTTGATAAAATTCTCTACAAAAAAGATCTCCTATGAAAAATTTCAATATTCAATAGTTTAGAAGATATTTTCATTTAAACACACAAATATAATTTTGTATACACATCTTTTTGACTTTAATGATGTGTTATTTTTCATCATACTCACTTTTATCTAACAATAATTACTATTTTCCTTTGCTAATCTTCACAGAGATTAGTTTTCAAATTGTGGTTACAATATACACAACTGATTCTTGAATTTCTTGTTTATTAATGCAGTATAACGTGTTCGAGATGTGTGAAAAGGTGTTTTTCTATCTTTCTTGGTTCACATCCAAGTACGCAGATATTTCATATATTTTCAAAAGAGCCATCAATAGAAATTTATGAGCATTCTAAATGAATAATAAATCAAATTTAACGAATAAAATCACCAATTCAAGTAGAATAACTCACCTTAATTTGTTTTATCTACTTGATTCATTGATTTTTTCCAGTTTTTCTGTCTTTCATATATGACAACAATGAAAATTCAATTACATTATATTCCCCCAGACTAAAGCCATTATATAAATTATTTGTTCATTGTCATAACATACGGTATTTCCCTCTTACAAAAATCGCATGTCTCCATGACCTCAAATATTGATCGAATATAATTTTATTTCCGTTTTTTTTCTTTGCTCTATTTTAATTTGCAGCCACGTGCGGATGGAAATACAGTTACAATCTCAACTCTGCATCCATATGACATTTTTTTTCTCCAATGACACGTGAAACGTCCTGTGTGTGTGTGTGTGTGTGTCAATGAACGCGCGCGAGTAATGGCGAGAAAGAGGAAGAAAAACAAATAAAAATCAGATTGAAATTGATGTGTCGTATCTAAATATATGAGGCAATGTCTTGCCTGACGTCAAGTGCATCCTCGAAAATTATGAGAATGGCCTTTGGCTGACTTTGCTATATTTTCATATACAGTCAACAAATTTGGAATTGAACCAGCGGGATCGAAGACTCTCGCGGCGATGATTATTTCCGCTAAACGCCCGTGTCGCGGTCAAGAACAAATCTCATCTCGTTCAGTTGATCAAGAATCATCGTACAACTGTGTTTATAGTAGTTTGTCTGAATGCGAGAATCAACTACAATTGTGTTAACACAAACGTCCATTCAATTAATACTTCCGCATGGGAAAACCATGTGTCTAGACTCTTAAAAAATTACATTAACCCAACTAATTTCCCCTCAAATATATCCCATCAGATGAATGAATTTTATTTTATCAAAGAAAAACAAAAATCGAATAAAATTTTTTTATTCACACACACACATATACTATATTTAAGCTATCAAATATATATAAATGCCTTCAAGTGCGTCATATTTAAGTCGATATTTTTAAATTTTCTCTTCTGTTTGTCACAGCAATATGGGTATTTTGCGTAATGGAAAAAAACGAAATGCGCAATCGCATAAAAGTAGGTAGAGAGAGAGAAAAAAAACACACAAAAACGAACATTTGTGTGTGATTGTCAGCCAAATAATTCGAAATTTATAATAATTAAAGTGTTTAAATAATTTAATGATTATCTTTGGCACTGATATTATTTGGCATGAATGCTCGAATGTTTTACGAAATGTTTCAATATTGTTTCAGATACTGGCGGAAGCGACGGCAATGGATCAGCCAGCACAAGCTCACCCGGAAATAAAAGGCGTGGCTTCAGCTCGTAAGTTATAAATTAAATATCACAAAAAGTGTCGACGACACTGCACATATTAATTTGAAATGTTTTGTTTAATTTTAGGAGAAAGTGGTTGCCCCAACCGCTTCGTAAATTGAGTCAGGGTAAAGTTGAGAAGACTACTACAACGACAGATCGGCCGTTAATTCTGAAGAAAACAGGTTCGGATAAGCGATTTAAATTGCCAACAAGCGATAAAACTGGTAGAACAGTGTCCGAGGGTGAGGAAGAGGAGGAAGTAGAGTGTGAGGACAGTGAGACACCGGCATTCCTCGAGCAGAATGGTGGAGAAGATGCTGAGGATGATTTTGAGCTACCACCGCCAATGAAACCCATTACTGAGCCCATTTTAGTGGCCGCTGGAAATGGTCCCCCAGGCTCTACTATCCCTGATGAATTACCCGGCAAGAGAGTATGTACTTGAAGTTTATATCGTTGGCAATTTATTTATCGCAAGGATTATAAAGGTTTTTCCTCGGTTTTTTCAGACTTCAGAGCGGAGTTTGGATGGCGCGACCACGGCAGATCTTGCCGAGATTGAGCAGATTGTCAAGGAGAGAATGGTATATACAGGAGGAGAGAAGAAAAAATATTATTAGTGTGTATATACGTGATTGCTTAGCGTCAATAATTTGTAGGAACAACACACAGAGAATCAAGAGCGACACAGCTTAATGAGAACGCCTGGTCGACCCTCCTCTACTGACGACACTTCTAGTGGAATGAGTCCACCAATCTGCGAGGAGACAGACCCTGAGGCTGCAGTTCTAGCCAAGCGCCAATTTGTCATTAGGGAATTAGTTGACACGGAGCGAGATTATGTCAACGATCTCAGGTTGATCGTCGAGGGATATATGGCACTCATGAAAGATCCAGAGACTGAGATACCTTTGCCTGAGGACTTGAGAGGTGGTAAAGATAAAATGGTATTTGGAAATATCGAAGCAATATTCGAGTGGCACCGAGAGTAAGTGTTTCATTTTTTTTTCTTCTTATTTGAAAGGGGTTACATCCAGTTGCAAGACGTTTTTCTATAAATTTTTTCTGAAAAGGTATTTTAATTTACTAAAACAAAGAGAATTAATGTTTGTAGTGTCAATATCTTCAAAAAAAACTTCTTTAAAAAGTTTTTGACGGTGATCACGATATCTCTGATTTGGATTATCAGAAATTAAAAAATACCTCAGATTATTTTAGTGGATTATAGATAAATCTAGGTATTAATCGAAGTAATAGTCCAAATAAAATTTTTTTTTTTACAAAATCTTGGCTATTTAAACGCAAAATTCGGATTTTCGTAAAAAATTGTCGTGAAATTTTTTTTCAAAAAATAGAAATAATTATCGGAAATCTTATTCCTTTGATTAATACCTGAGGAATATATCTGCGAGGGTTGTGATAAATTTTCCGATCGATCGGTTGAGCCGATTTTTGATAAATGGTGGTCACCAACTAAACGCGTTTAAAGTTAAACAGCTGCTGCTCTAGCGAAAATACATAATACATTTTGAACTCGTAAAAAATTTTTTAGAAATTCCAACTGGATATAACCCCTCAAAAAATTGAATTTTCGCGAAAGGCACTCGCAAAAAAAAGACTAATGGCTTATCGACCATCGTAACAATATTGTTTTTATCTACAGTTTCTTCTTGAAAGCTCTTGAGAGGTGCTTAGAACGGCCGGAAGAGCTTGGCCCTCTTTTCAAGCGCTACGAGAGAAAGCTACATATGTACGTTGTTTATTGTCAAAACAAACCAGTCTCTGAGTACATTGTATCCGAACATATTGACACATACTTTGAGGTAAGAAATAAAATATATTTTTCTTACGATTTGGCATTACCGAATGAATAAAAATTGATTGAAATCATTTTCATTTCCTAGGAATTGAGACAAAAATTGGGACATCGACTGCAGCTGTGTGATTTATTAATCAAACCGGTTCAAAGAATAACCAAGTATCAATTGATACTACGTGAAGCTCTAAGATTAACCGAAAAAACTCAGAGGATATCTGAGATTGAAGGCCTTCGAGCAGCTGCTCACGTGATGCGTGTAATTCCAAAGGCAGCCAATGACATGATGGATGTTGGAAGATTGCAGGGTTTTGATGTTAGTAGTCACAAAAAAAAACAACTACATATATCTCATTTTACCTCTATTCAACGTTTATTTAAATAACTATATATAATTTTGCAGGGAAAAATAACAGCCCAGGGAAAACTTTTACTTCATGGTCCTCTGCTAGTTACTGAACTATCGACAGTTCCTCCTCGTGTTCGTGAATGGCAAGTTTTTCTTTTCGAGCAAAATATCATTTTTAGTGAGGCACTTGGAAAGAAAACTCAATTTACCAGCCCTGCCTACGTCTACAAAGCTCACATTCAGGTATGTAATGAAATCAAAGTGAATTTTATGACTCGAGATGATTGCAAAAAAATGCAATATAAAAAAAATAAAAAATAGGTAAATAAAATGAGTCTTGAGGACTCGCCGGATGACCCAGAAAAATTTATTATTCGTTCAACGGACCCGCGCAAACCTGGATTGGGTTTTGTGTGCGGTGTAATGGAGGATAATGGACCCCGAAGACAAGAATGGGTTGACACAATTACGGCTATTCTGCAGACCCAGCGTGACTTTCTTAAGGCAATTCAGTCGCCAATCGCCTATCAAAAGGAACTTACCAAAGATCCACTGTAAGCGTCTTTATACCTTTACCAAAAAAAAAAAAAAGAAAACAAATCCAAAAATGCAATTATTCACTCAATACTTTGCCTCTTTGACACACGACACCTTGACCTGTGAATATTCGTTCCAACATATTTTTGTATATTTTATATGAAGATACGAACGACCGTAAGGTAGTTGACAATGGGTAGCAATCTTTCCTGGGCCTTTAAACTATTTTAACTGTGTGTATTTATCAACTGTCACCTTTTGGAAAAGGGCTCTCTCTGTATTTAGCTTTAAGGGTGTATGGGCGAATCAATCACTGTTGAAAATTTTCGCGTCAAAAACTAAAATTACTTCAATATACAAAAATAATTAAAAAATTTTTCTATCCTAAATATTGATAAAAAATCTTGCTACAATTATTTAACTTTAATTATTTACAGAAATCATCAAATTATGATATAACAAGTAATTCTTTTACAAATCTATTTTTGTTGATTAATGTAAAATTTTAAAAAGCCGTGAAAAAATTTTAATCAATTGAAAATTCGAAAAAATTCATGTTTTAAAAACAGCAGAAAAACTTCAATTTCGTTGAAATATCTCGAAATTTGTAAATAAATCGCATAATAATAATAATTTTTGTACTAAGATAAATGTAGCGCGACATTTTATCGATATTTTTAATAGAAAAAAATTTTTTTTATTAATCTAAATTGAAATTTCTGTTTTTTTTTACCGTGAAAATTTTCAGCAGCGATTGTACGTCTCGTGGAGCCTTTGTTTTTTTGTTTAATTTCACAATTCATATTTCCTAACACATTTTTAACGTAATTAACAACACACACACTATTTCTCTCTTTCTCTCTCTCTCTCTCTCTACTACTTAAATTTGCTCCCAGAGCCTATAATATTTGCTAATCCGTTCCAATGTGCAATGTATTTAAATGATAAATCCGCCTTTGAAGAAAGAATAGGGGTGATGATGCTTGTTTTCTGGTGTGGGCGTGTGTTAGTATCAATACCATAACAATGAAAAATTGTACGATATATTTATAGTAATTTTAATAACGTTTATAACACGACACTAAATGGCCTCCACGCGGGGGACTTCAGTGTATGTAAATATTACTTAATTATTTGAATGACAAAAAATCAAATTATAATCAATTCATAAACGTAACACACACACAAACTTTGTTTAGAATAAATGATTAATTGACGAAATAACCGGCTTCTTCTAATTGTTACAACAATATGCATTATTATATGTGTCTCCTTTTATTATTATTATTACTCTCATCCTTTTATATTGTTGGTATTTTGGAGTATTAAATTATATCCCTTTTAATGCACAGCACACCAAAATGCGCTCACCTTACTCTCTATTGTGCGGGAAAATAAACCAAATATTTCAGGATATTGATATCTACTCATCAGTGTACCACTAACAATGCTTGCTAAATCTATGTTCCACTGTCGCAACCCTCACCACATGCCAGATATCAGTGTATTCGGATTCCCCAGGTATTTCATGAAATCCAATAACTGTCACGTAATTCTGTACGTATATCTGTTGCGCTCTCTGTGAACAAATAACAGTTTGAATTTCGACTATCAGAATCTTCAGCAAATATCCTTCTACAATATCACCCATAAATTTAATTAATTTCATTACAATCTGAATTTTTGTTACATGAATAATGTCAAAATTTTTAACCAAAATAATCGATATTGTGTCAGCGAAAAAAAAGTATTTTTTATTTTAGAATGAAATTATTTCTAAAAATAATTTTTGAGATTTTTGATCGAGAAAAAAAAATTTTTTTTTTTCGATCAAACTTTCAAAAAGGTATGGCTTGGTTATCTCGCGAGATTTTTCGTTTTTTGCTGATAACTCGATTACTAAGCAAGATAACGAAAAATATCACAGAAGCTAAATGATTGGGAATGTAATTTCCTTCAAAAAATGTAGAATACATTTTTTTCATATTTCACTTTGTTTTCGAGATACTTTGAAAAATATGAATTTAAAAAAAATGATAATATCTCAAAAATAAAGCAAGATAGAAAAAAATGTATTTAATGTTTTTTGTAGGGAATTGTATCCTCAATCTTTTATATCTTATAACTTTTTTTGTTATCTCGTTTATTTATCGAGTTATTGCGAAAAAATGAGAAAAATCACGAAAATCACGCATTATTCAAAGGGGTTTACGTAGCCCTTTGGAAAAATTTCACAAAAAAAAATTTTTTTTCCATCTAAACTAAACGTTCCAAAATTCATTCTGAAAGCCTTAAAATACGTTTAATCAAATGAAACTTAATTAATAATCATTAATCCATATTTTTTTTAGTGTAAAAAAAATTTTTTGCTGAAGAAAAAAATTCTACTGTCATTTGTGAGGCGCAAAAATGAGTTAAAAAAAAATTTTAATTCATTGATTGACGGAATTGACTTATAATACTTGAAATACAGCCGATCAACAACGCCGGAGCCAGTGATTCGCACGATTCCACCAATTCTAACTGTGCCGGCATCGAAAAAAGAGCGCAACGGTCCAAGAAAGGGCCGATCTCACACCAGTGGTCTTGACAGTGATACACCGCGTACGCCATCGCCTACCAAGAGTAAACTAAACTTCCTCGAGGGATTCAGAAATACCCTGCGAGCACGTTCGCCCGTACGCACCAATTCCATTCCGGTGAGCACTCATCTCAATTTTTGCATGACCACCATATCTAACAGCCACACCGTTACTCCTGACAAAAAATACAATTATCCAAAAAGAAAAAAACGATAAATTCTTCATTGCAGCAAAGGGATTCTTCTGCTTCCTCCTCTTCTTGATGTCTGTCACTATCTGCTCTTTATTGCCTTGCGTTCTGTCATTGCGAAGACATACTGATGCTACTAAAATTAAAAAACACAACTGAACATCATTTATAATCGTAAAAACAACCCCGTCAATAGTAAAAACAGTGACATATATATTGAAAAATGAAAGAAAATGTGCATAATCAATAAAAAAATAGTGTCCAAAGTGTATAACAGACGTTTTAGCGCGGAAAAAAAAATTTTTTAACGGCTAGACTAACTCGCGATGGTGACAATAACGTGGTGGTGATGGTGATGGTGACCCTGGCGGTGAGCATGAAGCATATGGGCATTGCATGTCTACTCTCTCTCCTGTTTTCGCTCTTTTCTACCATTTTTTCCTTCTTAATGACAACTGCCCGGTCACAGGTTGCACCAGGAGCTCGTGTAAGACTTGCAGCTGACTGGGGCGAGCTTCACGCCGGAGATGAGCTGGTAGTGTCACACCTGGACGGTCCGGGAGTCGTCGTGTCGCCGCTTGATGCCAAGGAGGAACTCTGGATACCCGCAAGTCTCATCCCGAACTCTTCCATCAGTCGTGCCTGGTCGTTTCGACCGCGGAAACTCGACAATGACAAGCAAATCACGACTCCGCAACGAGCCGATCGCAAACCCGTGCCACCACGAATCCTTGCGGGAACAGCGGCATCGTGTGTGCGAGTACCTATCGGAGATATTGCCCGACTGTCGGTGGAAGTGACGAAAATCGATGGGGCTCACGTATCGTGGCGAAAAGACGGCGAGGATCGAGATATTAAAAGTGATGAGCGTCACCAAATTCGACAGAGCACAGGTCTGGTTTACTTGGAAATTTTACGCTGTCGCTTGGAAGATACTGGAACTTATCAGTGCACTGTGGCGTCAGACAGTGGATCTTCGTCTGCTAAAATTACCCTCAATGTCACAGGTCAGCGTGCACGCTAGATAACCTAAAAAAATACGAACAGTTTAAAAAGTCTTAAAATTAACAATTAATGAAGTATTATTTATTTTTTATTTCTATTGAGGTATGTGAAAAGACTTTAGGACATTTTTCTTTAAGACGAAAATTTTTTTTATTTTAAACAGAATTTTATAAGGCTTGTTACCTTGAATTTTTTGTGATTTTTTAAAATATCTCAAAGACAGAGCAAAATTTCAAAAAAATTTATTCTACATTTTTTCTAAAGAATTTAATTTCCTATCATTCATTTCTAATAACATTTTTTGCTATCCCAATTATTTACTGAATTATCAATGATAAACAACAAAAAAATCCACAATTTTGTCTAACATGTTTGAAAATAAATTTTTTAGGAGCAAGTGGAGCCACATGGGCGCGTGTTTTGGGCACAACAAAGGTGAAGGTTGACTGGGAGAAGGGAAATATCGAGAGGGGAACACTGGAGTGTCGAACAATACCGTCCTCCACGTGGACGGCAATTGTTGAGGACGTTAAAAACCCACCGATAATCCTCGAGCTGATGGCCGGGGCTTCGTACAGTTTTCGAGTAGTGGACAGGCACGGCAGCGGTGGCACCGCGCCCTCCACCGTTATTACACTGCCCTCAGACGAGAGCATCAGTTGGGAGGCCGAGCAGTTTATCGGCAGGTACCTGGAGCTAGATGAGCTGGGCAAGGGTAGATATGCGCTCGTGAGACGGGCCAGGGACCGCGGAACGGGGCAGGAAGTGGCACTCAAGCAGACTCCACGTCACAAGCAGTCCAGATCGCTGACCAGAGCCGAGTACGACCTCCTGGCGTCCACGCACCACAGCAATATCATTCGCGCATTTGCGCTGTTTGAAAATGCCCCGCAACCCGGGCTAGATACCATCGTTCTCGAGCTGTAAGTTATTTTTTCGTTGGATATCTTTGTTTCTAATAAAATCCACTAAATGAACAATGTTTTTAGGGTTCGTGGGCCAACATTGTTTACATATTTAAGCAAAAAGACTGACTACACCGAGGCAATGGCGAGCAGGTACGCCAATCAATTGCTGTCAGCACTTCAGTGGCTTCATCAACGAAACAAGTGTCACTTGGATGTTAAGCCGGAAAATGTACTTGTGGATCAGGATACCGGGGTTGTAAAGCTCATAGACTTTGGCGAGGCTGTTCGAGGGCCTGTTGATGAGGTTGTACCTCCGGCAGACTTGGAATTTGCCGCTCCGGAACTCGTACTTGGTAGACCCACCGGCTCTTACACAGATATATGGGCCGCTGGAGTTTTTATCTATGTACTTTTAAGGTATAGATAATTATATTGCTTTGTTAAATCAAAATATCGTCTAATCTATTAATGATAAAAATTTTTATAAAGAGATCTTTTTTGTAGAAAATTTTATTAGCTACAAAAAAGGTTCTTAACAAAATTCATCTAACTCGTATTGTTATCAAGATACTGGGCGGTAGAATAATGATGTTTTTTTTTTTAGTGGCCTTTCTCCCTTTTTGGATGATTCTGTTGAAGAAACTACTGCAAATATACTTAAATGCGATTTTTGCTTCCCCGACGAGTACTTTGAGTTAATATCAAACGATGCAAAGGATCTTCTTGGCAGGCTTCTGTGTTTGAAGGGAGAGGAACGAGGAAATGCTGAGTTTTGCCTTGCATCACCTTGGTTTAGAGTGAGTTAATTAGTTTCTTTCAAGTTAATTTAATTGGTGTTGATGATTGAATTTAATTTTAGATATCAAAAGGCGCAGTTATATCGTCATCAAGGATGGTGGCATTCATTGAACGCCGAACTCACTGTTCAAAATCTCACACAGATCACAATGACAGCTTTTATTCATAAGATTATTATAGATATATTTAATTATATTGAGTCGGATCAATGGCTCATTTTAAGATTACCAAACAAAAACTTTAATTGTAAATAGAAGAATAGATAAAAAAATTTTTTTCTAACATGCACTTGTCACTTCTGTTTATCACCCGCATAGTCGGTGAGAATTTGACAGTCGAACTGCTGTTTTTTATGCTAAATTCGATATACAAAATATTTTGTGTGATATAATAGTTAATCTAATTTATTTAAACAGTTTTCTAAAATTAAAACAACAGAAAAACATTTGGAAATTAAGTTTTTTGCAAATTTTAAGAACGAATTGGGAGCTACAAAAAATTTTATTAAAAATTTTTTTTTAGTGATTAAATTTCCCATAATTTATGTAGAATACAATTTTTCGATATTTCGCATATTTATCGAGTTATCGTGAAAAAACTAAAATCGAAAATTTTGTCGATTGACCTCTTCTCTTATTCTATGATCCTAATATACCCCGTGGATTTTAGCGAAATTTTCGACGTTGATGCGCGAGATTTTCTTAATACAGTAGAGTCTCCCTCAATGCAACCGCTCGGTAAACGAGCTGCTCGCTAAAGGCAACTAACTGCCCCTCTCGTCTTTTTTATCCCCACCTGAGCGCAGTCCACCAGCGTATGTATGAGAACATAACCTCAACTAATCCGTACCTGCATGTATATTTGAATTGTGCCGCGGTGAGAGCGTAAAATGATTGGCTACTAAAAATTGGAGTGGGGGGCGAGGGGGTTGCATTAAGGGATCTTGCTGGGTTGCATTTGGGGAGCAGTTGCATTTAGAGATGTTTCATTTAGGGAGACCCTACTGTAAAAAAAAAAAATAATAATAAAAATGGATCGACTTCCTTTGCTATTCTATATTCCTAATACTTAAGGCCAATTTTCAGCAAATTCTCGTCGAAATTGAGACATTTTTCGAGGCCTGTAGTGCCATCTAGCGGTTAATAAGTGAACTCGGATATCAAATGTTTCCCTTTTACTGTTGGTAATCCAGAAAACTTTACAATTTTATCCGATAGACTTCTTTTATTCTCATGTGATCCTAATACATCGTGAAATTTTTCGACGATTTTCGTATTTTTACTTGGCAAACATGAATCACAGAAGGTGGCAGGCTCATTCGGATCTTTAAAAATTTTAATTTTTCAGGGATAAATAATAAATTTTCGATTATTTATTATTAATTAATATACTTTAATAAATCCGTAGAGTATATAATATATTTTTACAATTTATTTACAATCAGAAAATAAATATCGTTCCATTTTGTGAAATCAACTACTAAAACAAATATAATCAACCTAAATAATTAACAATAATATAATATAAATATTCACAACATAATTTATAAATAAATCATCTTAAATAATGCAATATTTTTAATTTTATTATGAATTTTCATTGATAAAAATGTGATCAAGTGTTCTAACCTAAAATTATCAAATTATTTTCATACAGAAACTATTCTCAATTACATGGCCCACAATAAAAAGTATAATTTCCTACCGTGTAGATGAATTATCAGCTTCTGAACTCTTCGGATCAATGGATGATCTGAATATCTAGACATCGCGTGTAATAGACATGAATAACTAATAAATAAAAACAAATTTTAACCCCATATTAATCATTTAAATTGAGTACAGGAAGTGATTTTATTGAAAATTATTGATTATTAATACAATAATGACTAATTATTTATTTACTGGTTTGGAATGAAGACAAAAAACAACATGAAATCACGTAATTGGCTTCATGTGATGCTACTGCATAATTTGAATGCTTGACGTTAACTTACCAAATAAAAAATTCATCAAATCATAACGGTAATATTTTGGAGCGTCAGAAAAAAATACATGTATAATAATA
Source organism: Macrocentrus cingulum (assembly GCA_002156465.1). Lineage (NCBI taxonomy): Eukaryota > Metazoa > Arthropoda > Insecta > Hymenoptera > Braconidae > Macrocentrus > Macrocentrus cingulum. Next base: position 59,858 of record MVJL01010842.1, read on the forward strand.
ATAATAATAATAATAATAATAATAATAATTAATGGCATTTGAATATAAGATATCTAATGAATATTTTTTTGTATTTTGCCACATATGTTAAAATAGTATCCCGCAAATTGTTCATGCGTGCAATAATTAAATAATGACATACTGAAAAATTTTATCGACGTGATCGTCGAGCACGTTGATTGCCTCTACCGCGAAAACCGCGACCACGTGGCGATTTATTTTGCATCATATTCATTGAATTATTCGGCGGTCCTGAAATATTTTTCTTCATCATCTCATTCATCTCGACAGTAATTGACGACTGCAATTGAGCAGCCTGACGTTCATTTACCGACGGTGAGACATTTTTCGGTTCATTGGACACTTGTGCCGGGGGCTTTGGTCCCTGTTCACTCGCAGATTGAGCGTTTTTTGCCTGTTCTGCGGCCTGAACAGGCTCATTCGCGGCTGGAGCGATTTTCGATTGCTCCTCAGCCACAGCCGGAGCAACCTTTGAAGACTGTACAATCACATCTGCATCGTCATCATCGAGTAAATTGCCCATTTCGGGCTCGTGATCGTTATCCCCATCGCCCCAGACTTCCATCTGTTGCTCCGTATTCCCGCTGTCCTTGTTATCCTCCTTTGCCGCGGCATTTTGCGTGGCATCGTCCTCAGACTCTACGTCAGCCTCGAGCGGATCGTACTTCTCATTGCCGTCTGATTTCGACGATTTTTCCTCCGGGACAATTGTAACTTCCTCGATTTTATCCGGAGCAGCGGAGTTTGTCTCCGAAGTCTCGAGTTTGACACGTTTCGCCTGGGGTTCCGTGTCATCTGAGGGTTTAGTCTCTTCCTGCGTTGAAGTTTCTTGTGGTTTTTCAACGTCAGCCGTGGAATCAGCGACCGCCGGAGTTGTCAGGGCTTTCACCTCAGCCACAAAGTTTCTGTAGTGAGTTAAAGTACGTAAATGAGCGTTCATGTCCTCCTCGGTGACCATAAAACGACGACACTTGTCGCAATGGTATCCTTGCACTTGTTTAACCAAAGAAGCGCCCACTCCCAGTTGGTTCTGTCGACAGTGCTTAAACGGCGGAATCTTGTTCTTGGTCATGTCCATGTCTTCTACAATGTCCACGATATACTTGGCGTCATCTGGAAGATCCTCCTCCTTCTCGTTTGCCTTGGGATCCACCGAATCTTTCTCCTCATCCTCGGCAGTTCGAACTTCAGATTCACCTTTAGCGAGTTTGTTTTTCTTGGATTTTTTCTGCTCCTCAGTCTGAGCGGCATTCACCATGTGAGCGGGAGTCAAACAGTGCTCGTCGTACTCTATCCTCGAGGGAAATTCCTTGGCACAAGCGATACAGCGAGGATGCAGGAAGATTTTAAGTTGCTGATGCTTCTCGCTCTTTCTGTGACTCGACAGAGTACCGTAGAAATTTAAATCACACATTGTGCAGTACTCACGAACATTCAGATCAACCGAAACCTGGAAATGGTAAATTAACAGTATTAATATGGTGATAAAATTTTTGATTAAAATTTTTTGGAGGGTTATAAGTATCTGATAAGAATCCGAGTTTTGTCGCGGTTTTTTATGGTTTCAGCGGGTGCAGACGTGTCAAAGCACACAACCACAACGAATGAAACCTTTTTCTATATTATTATGGACGCCCGCTTTCCCATGCAAGTTACCGAATTATCAGCAAAAAAAAAAAACCCGACAAAATCGAAAAAATAGCGAGATATCCAAGAAGTATATTCCTTGTGTAACTATAGAAATTTATTACTTTGTTCGAAAAAAAAAATAAAAATCTCCCTCATTTTTGTTCTGGTATTGAAAAGCTTTTTTCTTTCAGTAAATAAATTATTTTTACCTTTTTGCCACGGCGTTTAGAATTGTGCAGACTGAGTTCCCGCTGTTCCTCAGAGACTTTCAACTCATGTCGCATGAAATCCACGCGCAACTTGTAAGATTCGTCCAATTTGTCCATCATCAGTTGATGAGCGCGGCCACGAAGATGATTTTCAAATGACTAAAATTACAAACACAACATTTATTAGTTGAAAGAACGTATGAAAATAATTTAATTAATTTCTATACGTCTTATACTTACAAAACCGTCCCACATGTGCTTGTTACAAACATGGCAGAACATGTGACTAATTGGCACAGCCGCATATCGGCTTTCAGCGTGTCGAGCCTCAGATTTTTTCCCACTACTTTGACTGTCATCGGTTTTCTTGGCAGATGAGGAAGCATTGGCGTTGGCATCTCCCTCGGGCTCTTGCGCTGATTCCTCAGTTTTTACCGCAACACCAGCTGTACTTTCCATAGGAGTCTCCTCAGTCTCGGTCTTGACGTCGCCCTCGATCTTATTCTCACTCGTTTTGTCAATTTTTTCATCGCTAATTCACAAAATCAAACACAATATTAATTTTAGCAGGAAAAAATGCAACAGAAAAATTCAATTGAAAACCAACCGAGCTCCAACGCAAAGAGAAAAGCTCGTTTTTTTTTTTTCATTTTTATTATTGTTGTTGTAAATGATGAAAAATTTATTAGCATAGACACAGATATCGTCGTTGAATTTGTCGAAAAGAAATAAAATAATTTATTATAATTATGAGAAAAATCTGCAGATCACGAAGGACCATGGAGGAATACGTGAAGAAATCGCTTTACAATTGTGCCAATTCTTCAACGAAGATTGATTGAAAATATTCTTGGCATTTATAATTGAGTATAAAATTTAATAAGCCATTAATTTGTCCCTTGATTGGATTCACAGTATACGCCAGAAGAAAATTGTGCTGCGAAATCCAATTAGACGAAAAAAGTGTGAAAGAGACGGATAACAATAAATGGCAAAAAGAGTCTATAGATATTAATATACGTAGGAAGCAATTGAAGGTGTTTTTTTTTTCTGTCTCCATTATAGATTTTGTTTTCTCTGATGGATGGGAATATTTATTAAATATGAAATGTATTTTGCCAGTTAAATAACATCGGCAAATAAAAGCTTACCTTTTCGCAGTGGGCTGCGTATCTGCTTTCTCATTATCAGAGGTCTTAGCATCCTGTTGTTCCTTTTTGCCAGTCTGATTTTGTTTAGAGGCAGGATTAGCTTTAGAAGTTTTATCGTTGCGATGTTGATTTTGGTTTCCATTGATACGCTGGTTGCCAGACTGGGACTGCGCACGAGATTGTTGTGCGGATGGGCCACGTCGGCCGGCGACGCTGTCGCGGGCACGATTTCCCATCTATTCAAGGATTAAGGTCAAATTTTTGACCAAAAAGCCAAGCTATCAGAATGTCTGACAATAAACAATTGGGATTCGATAATGAATCGAAGTGTGTCAATTCTAGCAACCATATGGATTATTTTTACAGAAATGAACGACGTAATAACTTTTCAGTTTAAAAAAAAAATACTTTTTTTTTTACATAGAAAAATTGTGAAAAGTGTCCTCAATTATTTTTTGGACTATATTCGCCAAGAAAACGGACGGGGACACTGGGATGAGGGGATTGATTATAAGTGTGGCAGCAAATTGAGAATGACGTTAATTATAACGTCTTTGGGACAATTATATTAATTTGTCACCACAAAATCATTCTTCATCTAGTCCAATTGAAATTATATCAAGAAAATCTATTGAAAATACATTCAAACTCGCAACGATTTTTTCTGAAGAGATGAAAATAATTATATAGGCCATCTTTTATTTTATGAGCAATTACTCTACTCTTGCTCCACTTCTCCAACCAATCAAGCTTTAAAGTCTGAAGACAAGTCAATGAACTACCACGTAAAGTTGATAATGACGTAGATATATAGAAAAAAGTACATAGTGTGAGAGTTGTCTTCGAAATTTCGTGAAAATTCTTTCTTTTTTTTTTTGTCATAAAAAACATACACACACCGAGAATTTTGCTGAAATAATAGAAATTTACAAGTCACATACCTTGTAAGGATGATTTCGCATTTTCGGATTGTTGCTACGGTCTCGCTCGGAGAACCTGTTTGAATTGAAACCCTGCTGCAACCCACGGAAATTGGATCGTGGTCCATTCATATTGTTGTTTCCGAGGCTCAACAGCGATGGAACCTTCTCACAAGATATTTTCTACTTAACAATAATCAATTGAGATCATCTTTTAAAGATTGAGCTTATAAATAACACTTACCTGTGGCTGAGTGTCCTGTTGAGTCCGCAAAAGATTGCTCAAGAGATTGCTGGCAATGACGAGCTGAGCTTGGGGCGAATTCAGCGACAAATTGTTGCTTGGAGTTGGTAAAATGCCTCGGCCAGGCATCACACCACTTTCCCACGGGTTCATGCCTCGATTGCTGTTGTTGCTGGACCCGACATCGCCCATTCCAACCCCACCCGGTCCAGAGTGACCACCGCCACCACCGCCACCGCCCCCGCCGCCGCTGCGATTTCCGAAATTCCGATTGCCAAATGTGTTTCGCCTTGCTCCTCGGTTGAACGACATTGTTGCTAAAAAAACATAAAATTTACACGAAATAAATACACCAGACTTACAATCGATTGTTCCACTCTCATTCACGTCACCGGCTTGTAATAACTCCAAACCCACTTTCAAAACTTACCCAAACTACTAGTCAATTGATGACACTGATATAAAATTAACTTGAAACGCCAAGTGCTAACTTGGAATCAGATTTAAAACTTTATAAAGACGATAAAGTTACAAAGCGTCACTTGATCACTTGGAAATGGTCAAAAAGCGAAAGTCAATGGTGAAAGAAAATGGCCGCCGTCGACAACGGACGTCCGCGAGAGAGAGAGGGAAAATGTAAAAGGGGAGGGTCAGATAGTGCTGCTGCCTAGCGGAATAACTTGCTCAATTTATGCACACGATTTTCGCGCCAAACTGCAGTCCCAGATGTCGGCCATCATTTTTTTCAAATCACCATAGCTCGCGCGAACGGAGAAACACGATTATAAAAGAAAAAAAACAGTTTTTGTATTAAAAATAAGCGTTCTACATAAGAAAATACAATCATTAGTATTAAATTACAATTTCTGTAACTTTGTACAACTGCTACTATTTCAGAATAACCTCTACACCCGAAAAAACACCTACGATAGGCCGTCAGCAGTGTCGACTTTCGAGACCCTGAGTTGAGCTTATTCTTATCTACGATAAACGATAAGGCATCGAGGTGCCTGAGGCTATCCAAAGGTTCCAAAAATTTTATCGTTAATTGCAGCAATATCGCCAGTCTACCAGCCAGGCATTCTGACTCGAAGGTCCTCGACATTTTTAGCGAACGTTTAATGAGTGCTTACGTGAGTAGAGATTTCGTTAAAAAATCTTTCTCTTACCTCGAAAAATTACAACGCATTGTCAATGGATAATTGATCGCTGTAAAACATGGCAAGGACGTGTAGAATAGCTTGCGGCGGAGATTTTGTATCGTGCGCCGAAATACTTGTCGACGTCGTTGTCAACATGTGGTGTCCAAGGTTGTACGAACGCGACGAACCGCACATATACACAGTTCTTCTCTATCGCTTTATATCTTTCCATCTCCCTCGCATCTCCAACGGCGGGATCAATAGACCCTTGTGCTTTGCAAAGACCAGTGTGTTTTGCGCAAACGTCAAAATCGAACAAATTGTAGTAGTCTGCAGTAGGCAACGTTGTGCAGACGTCATAACACAAAAGCCTCAGGGAATGTTACCTTCGACCCTGTAAATCATTAATTGACAATTTATAAATCTATCTATTATTTCCTTATTGAATTATAGAGTGTTATCACAGTGTAATCCTCACAAAGACTACCGATGATTGGTTATTCGTGGGAGAGCTTCTCAATGAGAGACGGGAGACGGAGAGACAACTCGCCCTTTTAAATTCCGGTGAGGAATGACGCTTGAGGACCCATTCTTTGTCGTGAAAGAGTGAGTTCAAGCCATATAAATACAATTTTCCTCAGATTTCCCCCTGTAAATAAATAAAAATTAATTGTGACTTTTGTAGCGGCAAGCAAAGCTAAAAATACACTTGCTGACTAATTCTTACTCTTTTTGTGTTATTGTACCTTTGACAGCGAGGTGTGCAAAGCTCTGAACAAGACCCGTGGTTTGTACAGTCGTTGGAGCGATTCCCAGCTGAATGTCACGGTCGTGACACCAAACGGAGTAGGCCCTAGTGGACTTCCAGTGTCAAAAGAGGAGTTGGAGTGGACGACAACCGAGCTACGAAACGCTCTACGATCCATCGAATGGGACCTAGAAGATTTGGAGGACACTATTTATAACCTTTTCAATCACAAAATTAATTTATTTCTCTTACCTTTGAATCACTATTATTCCTTAATTGTAGTATAATACGTATTGTAGAAAAAAATCCAACCAAGTTCAAAATTGACAACAAAGAGCTGAGTTTTCGGCGAGCTTTTATTGACCATACACGAGAGGAGGTCAAGGTAAAATCTGGACCGCTGCCAAAACATCTACAAGAATCATGTGTATCAAACAACTGTATTTTACTCATCTGTTGTAGATTATGAAAGACAAGATGAACCTTAGCCGTGGCAGAGACCGAGATCGCACAGCTCGACAGGTAATTATCATGTTTTCTACACACGACATTTATTGTTACGAATCATTGATAAGCATTTGAAAACAAAAAACACTCACAACTATGCCCTCTGGACGTCTACTTCACGTACCTGCATCATATGTTGTCTATGTACTGTCATACAATCATAACCTGCAAAACCTCCGAAATATCGACTTTTCTGTCAATTTTTACATTTAATCCGTAACCACAATGTGTTGACAACAATGGTGGATAGATTTAAGTAGTTATTCGATGGTTTTCACTGTTAATAATGTTTTTTACAACAATTTACAGCCACTACTCGACAACAGTCCAGCTCGAGCGCCGATAAATCATGGTTCCGCCAAGTACAGCAAACTGGAGAATGAAGTGGACAGTCCAAGTCGACAATTTTTAGAGGATACTCTGCAGCAGCAGCAACAAATGACTCGTCAGCAGGACGAGCAGCTTGACCTGATTGGCGACAGCATTGGAACCCTGAAAACTGTGTCACGACAAATTAATTCCGAGCTCGATGAGCAAGCTGTGTAAGTTTCATAAGTCACATAAGTCACGATAACTCGTTAAATAAGTAAAATACCATAAAATCTTATCAGAGTTAAATGATTAGAAATTAAATTTCCTACAATAAATATAGAACAATTTTTTTTCTATCTCTCTTTGTTATTAAGATAGGAATTTTTTTTTAATTCTCATTTTTCAAAATATCTCGATAACAAAGCAAAATATCAAAAAAATTTACTCGATCTTTTTTGTAGAAAATTTAATTTTCTATCATTTAAGTTTAATGAAATTTTCTGATATGTTGCTTATTTACAGAATTATCGGACGATTTATGAAAAAAAAAAAAAATGTTTTTCAATATTTTAGCATGTTGGATGATTTTGGCAATGAGCTTGAAGCTACAGACTCGAAGCTAGACGCAACGATGAAGAAAATGGCCAAAGTACTTCACATGAACAATGGTAACTATAGCAATTACATACCTGCGCCTACAACTTCCGCATCCAATGTTTCAATTTATCCTTCCAAAACGTCTTCTATCTCGACTTTTTCTACCACAATAACCAATTGTTTCTTGTGCTCGGCTGAGTAATTGCCGGGCTTTAATTGAAATGCCAATTAATTAAAAGAGGGTGGATACAGGAGAATAATAAGGTACAATACTTCCCCAAATCCTCGGCCAAATCTTCTTACCATTTTAATTGCCAAACTGTACTAATAATAGAACAATCTCTTACCCAAGGAAATCTTATTGAAATAGACTTAGAATGGCAGATGTAACAGGATTTACAATAGGTAATTGGTCTCTAAAGTAATTATTTTTACTAAATAGTCGATGGAAATTGAAGCAGAAACGGCGGAATGAGTGGTAGACTATTCAAACCGCGTTTATAGGTATTTTAAATGGAATTTTGTAAGATATTTTAACGAATCAACCTGGTTAATATTATTGTTGAGGATGTTTAATAATTGTTTGCAGAGTTTGAGAACTATTTATCACGTTGCTAAAGCCAAAGAAGCTTACTAGAGCAATAAGATAGGATTGAGTGCCAAAAGGGCGGATAAATTTTATTTTTTCCTTTATTTATGACTAAAAAACTAACAAACAAATATTATTCTTAACAAGACTAAGTTTTAAGATCGTTGGTGAAGTTTGAAAAAAAAAATTTTTGATTGAATTTTAGAAAGTACACAAACGTGGATATCCGACATTTTTGACAATTTTTTTGGTTTTTTGGCGATAACTCAGTAACTAAGCAAGATAATGAAAAATGTTATAAGAGTTAAATAATTATGCATTAAATTTGCTACAAAAAATTTCAAATATACTTTTTTATATCTCACTTAGTTTTTGAGATATTATCGATTTTTGAAAATTCATATTTTTCGAAATATCTCCAAAATAAAGCAAAATATTAAAAAAAAATTATTCTACATTTTTTGTAGGAAATTGCATGCCCAATTATTTGATATCACTGATATTTTTCGTTATCTCGCTTATTTACCAAGTTATTCGCAAAAAATTGAAAAATCACGAAATCAACAAGGGGCACCCCTTTGAAAATTTTTCAAAAAAAAAAAATATTTTTTTTTTTTTTTCATTAAACTTTCAAAAAAAAATCTTTGTTAAAACTAATTTAACATAAAAATCGCAAAACAACCCTCTTTCTTCGACATAAACTTATTTATACGCTCTTTTGGCAGTAGTGACGAGATAATTCGATTATTCTGAGTCTAAAAATCAATAATCTAGTTGGAAAAAAATTTAATCCAACTTTTTGACTCTAGCAACGCGTTATGATCTCACAGAGCAGAAAAAAACATGTAGAGTTGGATGTTTACTGTGTTATAGAGTGACTCGTATCAAAATTTATTGTCAATCGTGTGATCTATTGTGTATTCGATGATGTTAGGAATTTTAGAAATATATTTATTGAGAAGAAAAAAAAAATATTTAAAATAGGAAAAACAAAGACCAATTGTATGGTCACTCATGTACCTCATATAAAAGACGTTACTCTACAATTATTAGATGGTGTACTCGTGGTTAGTACGACCTCAAAAAAAAAAGAAGTAAATTATTATCTTAACAGACTGAGGTATTTACTTGTTAACATTATGTAGCTAAAAAAAAAAATAATAAATCGAATAAAGTCGACAAGAATCGTGTGACAGACGTATGCCATATTACTTTCCGTTTGTTTTAGATCGCAGACAATGGGTTGCAATTGCAGTGTTGACAACGATTTTGGTATTGCTTATTATTTTGTTTATAATCAAGTGAATAAGCCGGAAGAATTCAAAGGACGTATTTATCGGTTGATTATCTCGTGTATATGTAAACTTCATAGATCTCAACTTCCTTTTTGCATTTGTTTTCGTACAACACGGTGGTTATAAATAAATATATATCTTCAAGTTATAAATTATATACAGAGGACGACAAAAAAAACCCTCACAAACATTTCCTCCATGTGTTTTATACTCAAAACGACATATCACTAATATGAAAACATTGAAAATATATGTTTCTATATATTTTTAAAATATTGTTACTTTTCTTTTTATTGTTAATTTTACATCTTTTTCACTGACTTTCCATATAGTATAAAAGGATCTAAAAATTGTTATATATCTTTGTAATAATAATATATCATGATAATTAATATAATAGTATGAAAAACAAAAAAAAAAGTAAAAAATGAAAAGCAGAGAATTGATGAGGAAGCAAGTATATCTACACAACGATATAATGGTGTATACTGCATTATATTGCCACATTACTTTTAGCTGTTTACTATGGATGGAATTCAAAAGGTTTTGTTATTATCCATGAAAACAAAAAAACGTCTTTGGCATCGTGCTTATATTGCAATTATCTGGGCCATATTACAAACAAGTATTTGTGCCGCATTTAAGTAATTAGTACAATGGCAGTAAGGAATTTTCTTGGGTTTTTTTTCCACACCTAAAAAGGCACTCTGTGGCACAAAGCACACACCCACGACCACGGAAAATCGACCGCGAATTTATCTCGGCACAATTTTACGGTTCCAGACGAACACGTTTGTAACAATCAGTTGGCAGAGCCTTTTTAATATCACCGATATTTTCTACTTCATTGCGCAAACGACTTACCTCATCCTCGTAATTTTTAACCCACTGTGATTGTGAATTTTTCGCGTCTGTCAGCGTTCGAATTCTCTGATCGAGATTCGTCGCAGTGATTTCTTTTTCAGCGGCCATTAAGCGCTCCTCCAGCCGATCCAAGTCTGCATCATCAATCTCTGGAAGGGCCTGAAGTTCGGCAATTATCTCGGCGACTTCGTCCAGAGCCTTTTCAACCTGCTGACTCGCTTGAGCCGCCTTGTTTCGTGCCTGTCCCACTTTATGATTTACATCATTTGTCGCATTAACATCAGCACCAAGACGAATTTCATATTTTTCCACAACAGAATCGGTAATTTCCACACGAGTGTGAAGCTTATCGGCCTCGTTGTTCAAGCGCCAAGCCTCCAATTTCGTTCGATTTGCCTCGGTTCTTATTATGTTAGCATTTGCACCGGCATCTTCGGCATTTCTCTGAGCCTCAGCCGTAATGTTCCAAGCACCCGCAGCATTATTTTCCGCACCGCTCAAGACAACCTGTGTCTCATCGGCTTTTTGGACAGCCTCCTCAACCAGGTCATGGATCTGATCGATGTTTTTTAAAGCCTCCTGTGCCTTTATTCGCTCCCTCTGCACTTCCGCGTCAAATTCACTCAATTTTTTCAGCGTTTCCTGAGCCTCAACGAGCGTTTGATTGCCGCGTTTAACTGCCTCCTTCGCTTTTTCATGAGCTCCATCAACCTGCGACAGCAATTCGGCCGTCGCTGCAGCCTGATCCTGCGCCTTCTCCACCAACTCAATGCTCTTATTTATTTTGTCGTTTAAATCATTCATCAATTGATCATTGGCACTTAACAGCAATTGTGCGCGCTCCTTGATGTTCAAGCCTTCATTGCTCACGGAATTTACCTGCTCCTGAAGGTTTTCAATGTCCACTACCGGCACCGTAAGATCGAGAATTAGAAGATTCAGTGCCTCTTGCTCAACAGCCGCAGATTTGGCCACAGCCATTGCCGTCAAGTTTTTAACTTCATTAAATCGATCAGTCAGTAATTCTAATTTATTTTCAAGCTCTCGAATTTCCTCGCTGATGTTGGAATACTTGGTGATTGCCTTCTTCGCAAGATTGTAAGCTTCTAGCGAGGTATTCCGCGCAAGTTCTACGAGGCCATGAATTTTTTTCGCCTCGTTTGTATTCAAATCAGCCAAGACACGAGCCTGCTGAGCAATTTCCGTCATTTGCTGGTTCTGCTGACCCACCTGTTCCGCCCGTTTACGCGCGTCCTCCAGCGCAGTTGCTCCATCAGTTGCCAAAAAGTCCTCAGCCTCGGACAACTGTTCGTGAATTTTATCCAGGACACTTTCAGCCTCGTCGATGCTCGTCAAACCCTCGTTTGTTGTTCTCCGCGCATCCTGTGCCGTCACGTCTACAGCCTGCGAAACTTTTTCAATTTGATTTAATTGCTCACGCAAATCATCAAACTGCTCGACCAGAGTTTTATTTTCGCTTCCAGAGCCTGCTTTGGCTCGCTGCAAAAGGTTTCGCACCCGATCCTCGACGTTTTTCAATTCCCTCTCAAAGTCCGAGTCCTTTATGACAGTCGGACTGCTGTTAATTTTTCGGAGAGTGTTCTCGAGGTCGGCCAAACGTTTGCGATGCTGATTGACGGCTTCTTGAACTAGATTATAACATGGTGGGCAGTCAACGCAGCCGTACTGCCGATTGTGCTTATTTTCTTTGCAGCGGTCGCATCGACGTCCCTCGACATTTGTCAAGCAGGGACACTGGCCTTTAGCGTCGCACTGCAAGTCCTGAGATCCAATGTGATCGCAGTCACAGAGCTTGCAGCCCTCCCGACCAAATCCATATTGATAGGGCAAGCACGCATCGCAGCGTTGGCCCGTGATCCCTGGCCGGCACTGACACTGTCCGGTATTCGCGTCGCAAGTGCGATTGTACGATCCCTCGGGGTCACAGCTGCACGGACTGCAGCCCTCACCACTCAAAATGTGGTAGTATCCGTCCTCACATTTGTCGCAATTTTTTCCAGTTATATGCGCCTTGCAGGAGCAGTACCCGGTGAGCTGATTGCACGGGGCGATGGCGCCGTCATCAGTCTCCAGAGTTCCCGGGGCAAAGCACTGGCACAGCTTGCAGCCGTCCTCCTTCTTCTCGCTCAGAGCATCGCCCCAGTAGCCGGCCAGACAATCCTCGCAGTGAAAGCCCGCAGTGTTGTTCACACACTTGAGACACTCGCCGGTCTCGTGGTTGCAGTTTCGCACGGCATTCAGGTCGATATTATTGTTGCACTCGCAAGGGCGACAGGCAATGCCTTCGTCCGGGTTTCCAAAGTATCCATCCGAGCAAGTTTCACATCGCGCGCCCGTGCGACCGACCGGACACTCGGAGCAAATCGGGTCCGGATTGTTTCCAAGGAGAATGCAGGGCCCGTTCCCAGGGCATGGGCAAGGCTTGCAGTCCTCGGCCGTTCCCTTCAGCGGATATCCGTAGTAGCCGCGCGAGCAGAGCTCGCAGTTGTTTCCAGCCGTGTTGTGCTGGCAAATACACTGCCCGGTCTCTGCCTCACAGATTTCCGCGTGTCCGTTGCAGTTACAGGGCACACACTTGGCAAAAGGACCGCCGCTGGGTGGATCGTGATGAAATCCGGGTGCACAGGACTCGCAAAATTGGCCGACATAGCCGTGCGGGCAGTGACAGTGCTCCACCCAGTCTGCCGGCTCTCCTGCGGCGCCTCGCTGCGCTGTTTCCAGTCCGACATCGTCGAGAAAACCTCGGCCCTGATGTGTGTAAGTGCCGCGAATTTTTATGGATGTCAAGTTCGAGAGGATTGACATGAATGCATGTGATGAGATACGCGGCTCCCAGCCGTAATTTGGATGCTCGTGTAGACGGAATTTATAGGTCTGCGCAGACACGGTGGGCAAGTGATTGTTCTGACCAAAAATTGGTTGCGTCAGTTGCTCGCCGTCCGCACCCTCGAGAATAATGTCTCGAGCAGTTGGCGCCGGGTCTGTCTCGCCGATTCTCAGAGTAAAGTAGAGATCCTGATTGTAGGACGCACGCTGATCGCCGAGGAACCTGTCGGGCGCCACGAAATACACGCTCTCGCGGTCGGGAGCCGTTACCGCCACCGTTTGGGTGACAGCGTCGTAGTGAAGGGGCAGACTGTTGTCCGCTACACTCGCTGCCCAACGCTCGTTGCCCCGCACAAACATGCTCTCGATGACGACCCGGGAGTAGCCGTTGGCCGGCTGACAAATGGCCGAGTGTCCGTAGCAGAAGCAGGGCGTACAGCCAAACTCGTTCTCCACTGCCAAGTTGAAAAACCCCGGACGACACTCGCGACATCTCTTACCTTCGACGTTCTCCTTGCAGGAGCAGGCACCCGTCACTGGGTCGCAACTCTTCTGATTGCCCAAGGAGCCGGCTTCACTGCAGTCACAGGACGTGCAACCGATTGAATCAAAGTTGTAGTAATTCGGCAAACATCGGTCGCACTTGTCGCCCGTGATTCCCGGCTTGCACTGACATTTACCCTCGGTGTTACATTGCAGATTGCGGGATCCTATCAAAAAAACATTTTAAATCACCCAATTAAAAAAAAAAAACCATGCGATTGGCATCGAAAAAGTACGAGGGGTTGAGATAACGTATATACAAAAAATTTTGAACGATGCTAAACAATAAAAATATCATCGATTATGAATAAATAAACAAATGGCACACGTAAAATAAAAAAAAAATTAAAATTAAATAGTCATAAAAAAGATTCGCATTAATTCAGAGTTCATTGAGTAGCATGCCATTATAAATATACTCATATCCAACTTTATATTCAAAATTACCCACCTATTTCATCGCAGTTGCACGAGACACAGTAGCCATCTTCAATGCGTTGATAATAATTTTCTCGACACCTTTCGCAATTTGCACCAGCACGATTGGCCTTGCAGTCGATGCAGTGACCTCCATGACCCGACTGAGCATAGAGATCTTTGTCAAAATAGCATTTGTCCGAGTATCCATTGCAGTTACACGCTGAAACAATTTTTCGCCGATTAATTTTTTTTTTCTGCAGTTGATACAACGTTGGACTCACGATTTGGTCGGAAAAATCCCGACGACATTCGACTCCAGTACGCAAGAGTCGGTACAATCAACGTGCAGCAAAGAAAAATCATAAATGTTTGACTGGACATTATAAACAATTAAATTTGTTACGCAGGGATAAATAAATCTTCTGGAGAAAACGCGTGTAAATGTGTTCACAACGCTTACTCAAGCTCTATACTGTCATCGTGGACGTATAAGGCAAAGCTGGTCCTCGATGCCCAGGCGGCCTTATAGGGAAGGGTCATAAAAAGCGCCCTGACAATCATCTACTCACACTCGTCTTGCTTGACAGACCACGGCTTACCTTTACATTCGTGAGCATCGCTGAGTGTCGCTCGACCCCACGGAGCGTCGTTGTAAAACGGTAAGCACTCGTTGCAATCAGGCCCCGCGGTGTTGTGCTCGCACCTAAAAATTGTAAGTTTTTCTTTCATTAAATTTATCTATTAAAAAATATTAACCGATAATTTTGAGTCCAACTGACCGACAAACTCTGCGAGATCTTCCATCGGTGCCCGTTGTATTGACGCACTCTCCGGCGTGTCCATTGCAAGCACATCGAGCTCCCACGGCAATATCAGCGATAGCATAGTAGTACGACTTGAGGACCGAGTCATCGCCGAATACTTCGTCTCCAAAAGTGTTCAATCGGTCGAGAGTGATGCGCAAGTCGGTTGCTTGCACCCATTCCTAAAAGTCAAGTGATTGTGTAAGAAAAAATCCTCAGATTTTCGGCTATAAAAAAATTAATTAACGAGATGAAGTACCTGAAGAGCCGTATTTGTGTCAAACTGATAGGCCGACGGGCGGCCCTCGAGTGTAGAGAAAGCAACGGTTCCTTTGGTGAGTGGGGAAATATCTGAGTACTCAGATGTACAGAGAACTCTTGTGTCCTCGCCGCGAATGGTTTCCTTGGAATCCGGCAGTCCATACGTGTCTCGGCACGTTGCAGAATAAAATTGATAGGCTTCCCAATTTGCTTTTTCATTTTTGCGCCGGTAGATTCCCCAACTCTCGGGTCTGGGTGACTCGAAGAGTAGTCGAACATACGTGATGTCAAAGGTCTTGCCTGGGAACCGGAAAAATTTGATTCATTAAGAAAAAAAGGAAGAAAAAAAACCGCCTACGCTAGTGGGTCGGTGCGGCTTTGAGAAGATAAAACATGTGGTCGACAGACGGCACAGTAAAAAAATTCCCCTCTCTCTCTCATACACAGAACAGTAGAGATTTTTAGAGGGTTTTAAGCCGCGTCAGGGTGGTCGTAACAACGGAAATTAAAGTATGAGAAAATTGTGCGAAAAAAATTGCCAACACAAGTACTTTAACGCAGGATTGCCAACCTACCTAGATGTAGTGTCAAGTTAACTTGATTTGGATACTCAATGCCCTCAAACATGGTTTCAGATTGCCACCACGTTGCATTTTCATTGTTATCGTGATCAGTGAGGAAGGCAGCCGGATGGTCACCCCAACGGCAAACCTCGCAGGATTTTGTGCGAACTCCCGTCTGCTTGCAGAACTCTGTAGGCTTGTTGTCCTCGCCGCAAGTATTCGTAGCCTCCATCAGGACATTAAATGCCGCATTTTCAAACGGTGGAATGCACCTCTGTAATAATTACATCATCAGTAGTGAGTATATATTGAAATAAATGTCCAACAAGCAACACTCTGTCTCGTGATATCGCTCAAAAGCAGTTTAATATATAGTTATGAGAGCTTCATCACGAGTCTGAATAAACTTATCAGCGATGAAGCTCTCTGAACTATCGTATTTCAGAGGGGAAACCGTGGAATTTATGTAGCATATCCGCTCTGGGAATATATGGCATCTATATAGCTTCCAAATAAGCGCGCTTTTTTATATTTTATCGGCCATTCATACACACTTATCGCAGAGAGACTTAAATTCGAATGACGATAACCCCTCGTGTGCTACTAAACGTGGAATTGAGCAAAAAAAAAAAAAATCTGAAGCATAGGAGATAAATTGTCGAAATAGTGATACATAAAATTATTCAATGATTTTAATAATAAAAAAAATTACCTGCGGTCTTCCAGACTCATCGTAGCACCTGACTTCGTCCCGATTTTGTGGAGCTCGATGATACAGCTCTTCAGACGGATCTGGATCAGCCAAAGCTTGTAAAAAAATCCAAGCTACTGCAGCAAGTTGTATGAGCATGGGACCTCGCATTTTCCCTTAGTGGAAAATATTTTGCAGTGGAAAAAAATCGTATTGAGTTTTGTCCATGCGCCTAGCAGCAGAGCGCCAACGTGACTGACTACGGAGACGCTTTGGCTTTTCTTCCTCGAGAAAACACTAGATGCTCTGTCGTTTACGATCCATCTGGAGGGCTATGGGGTTATCAGAATTTGACAGAATCTAAAAAAAGACGGAACCCAGTTGAGGTAAAGACACACTCGCGACTCGTATAAACGAGTTAAATATGAATTTAAAATCACGAAAAAAAAATTTTGAGTGTGAACCAATCGATAAAAATCCCTTGACCCTTTATCACACACGAATTAGTCAAATTATCATGATTATTGAAAATAATTTCAAGTTATTTAAATGTATAGAATGATGCATAAAAGTGCAAGCAAGTTTTCACTGAAAATCATTTCACGACTCTAGTATATACTAACTGCAGAGCAGGAGATATCAGTGTGGTCCAGTGCTACATAAATAGGTACATTACCGCTTTGACTTCTAAATATTTCCAAATTTTGTACACTTTTAAAAAAAATCACCAATCTCGTGAAAAAAAATGTACACAACAGTGGATAAAAAAAAATATTGCCCGAGTTGAAAAAAAATACTAATGTTAAATAAATGTGTTTTTAAAACGCGCAAGTATAGTGTACGCGCTGTTGAACGTCTAGATGTTGCCTATAGCAGGCAGAAACTGGAGGAGGAGCCGAGGGATCGTGAACTCGAGGAGAGGTCTGTGTGAGCGCAAACCTCCGTTGCTCTCGCTTTCTCTCGCTCTCTCTGTCTCTGCATCTTTGTCACCCACTCTTTTTCTTCCTCTCGCGGCGCTTAGAGAGGCTTTGTAGCTCCATTCTCGTCGCGGTACAAACCTCTTAGGCCCTTTACATGCAGCCCCTGCTCGCGCGTGTATATTCCCCCTGCCAAAGCGTCGAATTATTTCCTATTACTCTTACATTCTTAGCTTGAAAAATCATTCAGCACAAACATATATGTGCTACGGGAAAAATCTATTCGTGTGGGCTTATATTAGGAGACAAGACGGATACTGAGTTATCATTACTACCCGGAAGTTTGATGATATCAAGACTCACCCACACACATCACACTACTGCACTTATCTCTCTCATGGATTTGTGATCGTCCTGATTCATGAAACACACAAAATAAATTAATTACAATACAATTTTAAGATTTTTAATTAATAATATGACATAAAAAAAATTAATTACCTGTTATAAAAAAATTTTTTTAGCGATTAAAGACGTTTTGAAAATGATTTTTCAGTTCTGCTAGATTCTGGAACACTTCAACTTTAGAAATATCATTTTTCTGTGACTCTGGATAATTATTAAGAAGCAGTGCATTCCATCCTGCAGTTTTTGCTCCCAAGTAATCGAGTCTCACGTTATCTCCTATGTGCACAGCTTCGTAAGACTGAATTTTCCCTTTACAATAATCTCGCGATAAATTCAGGGCTCTCTCAAATATTGAGACGTGTGGTTTTTCCTGTCCGTGATCATAAGACGTGAGGATAAAGTTGAAATACCGTTGAAGTCCAGTACTGGCTAGAATTAATTCGAGCCGTTGATCAAAATTTGAAATCACTCCCACAACAATTTTTTGATCATTCAGGTATTGAAGAATACTTTCCGCTCCTGGAACTGTTTCCCAACACTTGTTCGTTCCAAAGTCTTGGATTAAATTTGTCGCAATCTGCAATTAAAAAAAAATGAAAAATCAAGGTGAATAAGGATAATTTTTTTTTTTAATATTTACCTTATTTAGGATGTCTTGTGGAATTTGACGATTTTGATCTTTAAAAACTTCAGAAACAATGATTTTCCACCAATTTTCCCAGCCGAGGCCCGTGTGTCTTCCAAAAATTGGATGTTCGCGACATAAACGCGAATAATGTTTTTTAAAACTTGGCGCCAAAGCCTGTGGATTCGTCACAGCAACACCGTGTTTAGCACCAACTCGGATATAGTGATCCACAACCGATGGCTTCAATAATGTCCCAGTTACATCAAATGTCACCAATCGTGGTCGCAAAGTATTCATTGATTTTGCGGCATTCATAATTCACCAAGGCTGCAAGAGAATTTACGCACTAAATTCATAATATACAATATATATCGTCGTTATCACTGGATGAAACACACACAAAACCTTGTTAGAATACGTCTGCGCACAGTAATTTCATTGATAGATGTCGCCAAAAAAAATTCCGACTAGAAAACAAAATAATAATTATTAATCTTATTTTTTACGTTATTTAATTGTTTCTTAACAAATGGAATTACATAATACTTATATAGTATATACACTATATCTTCAAAAAAAAAATCAATATTATGACCATCCATTCATTTCCAATTTTTTTTTTTTTTGATTTTTTGTTATTTTTTTTTTTTCACACAAAAAAATATTTAAAATCTTAATATTAATATAAGGTAAAAAAATTAAAATCTAGAGCACACATACAGAGAATTAATGGAAAAGTAATGTGTAGCATTATTTAAAATTTTACATACTTTCATTTTTAATGATTTACAAATTTATTATTATAAGTAATTGACAAGGAATTTTGAATTTATATTAAGAGAAAAAATTGCTTCACATTACTATTCTTTTATTACAAGACATATATCCAAAACAATCACATTTGAAGATTGTCATTGAAAGAAAAAACGAAAAAAAAAAAAACATTTAAGACTATAATTATACTTTGAGTTGTGTGACTGATGGATAAGTAATATTTTAAGGTTTAAGAGTGAACTCTAACAGGAATGAGAAAAACTTTGACAATAAATCATCTCATATATCTTATAGAATATACCTGTACAAAGTGTATAATATATAATCGAGGTAACGAGATGACGATTATGGCAGTCGCGATCAGGTCTTCAGTTACTCTTTGTTGTTATTGAATCAATATACATACATATACACATATAAATTGCTGAACAAATAACACGTCAGGCATGTGTATACATCGGTATACGATAAAATTGCATATTCCTGATCTATTACAATATTTTTATGTAAATAAATTGTTATCTGCTTAATACATCTTAATACATCAGTCTCACAATCGTTATTTTAAAGATATTTTATGTAT
Organism: Macrocentrus cingulum; assembly: GCA_002156465.1. NCBI lineage: Eukaryota > Metazoa > Arthropoda > Insecta > Hymenoptera > Braconidae > Macrocentrus > Macrocentrus cingulum. The sequence continues at coordinate 79,524 of MVJL01010842.1, forward strand.
ATAGTAATATATATATATATAGAATCGGCATAAATGGATAAGGTGATATAAAAGTAGTTCAACTCTATAAGAGCCTGATTTCTTCTTACATTAATTCTGTTATCTTGTTACTGTTAATTATTACTTGTTCACACGATTCTTGTTAAATAAATATTTACAGATATTTATGGAAAAATCGCAGTTTATGCGTTTTTTATAGTAGTAAAAATAATTGTAGCAAAATCAGCTCGGTAATCAGTGAACATCATTTACTATTATTATCATCAGACACTGTCAGATTTCCTGCGAATTTCGATTTTTCATTAATTGGCATATATTTTCCAATCAAGTCTAATATTACAAACAAACAAAAAATTATCATAAAACTACGAGTATATTCGAAGACTTAAAAAAAAAAAATCATTGACGATAACAATTTCCTTGCAATGTACAATTTCAAATGCAATAGAACTGCCATTGAGTTCATTTCATTAATAAATTGAGGAAATAATCATCGTTACTCCAGTGATTAAGAACATTTTTAATATACAATTTTATGATTTATTTTCATATCAATCTCACTGTCGCCTTGATACTTTCGTGACGACTCTTTTTTTTTTTCTATACCATTTTGTGAGTCATTGCATACGAAGTAATTTAAATAAAAATTTTTAAAAAGTTTCATTTTTTTAACAAATTAAAAAAAAATAACGATTGAAATAATAAAAATTAAAATCATAAACTGTATTGTGGGAGATCATGTGTACATGAATGCATTATAGGTTATCCCAAAATACGTACTCGGCTTATGAAAATATACAGTCTCATTGCACCTAAGAAATTAGATGCCAAAAACCCTCATCTTGCAATATATACCATTTTGATTGAGAACTATCAGTAATTACTTAGATTTTATATTTAGAGATCACTGTTTGTTTTTATTTTTTTTTATTTTTTAGTTTTTTTAGAATAAAAAAAAAAAGAGTCAAAATGTCGAGAGGCAAGGTAGAAAAAAAAACATCAACTCTCAACACGACTCCATTCGATGTATGATTAACTTGATAATGATTGTCACTGAGCCTATATATGTTTAATAAATGTTACGGCAAAAAATGCGTCGGCTAGTACTGTATATGTATATAGATAACTTTGACATCTGTCCAACAGAGTTTCATTGGTATGTTGCGAGAGGATAATTATGAATTTGATTATAAAAAAAATGATCGTACAATCGGAAGAGATACAAAAAGATAAATTATTGCACAGTAGACAATTTTTATACTTGTAGTCTTTGAATCTCATTTTGATGTACGACATGGAGGCATTAGGCTAGAAATGATCGCTGTATGAGAGGTAACTTTTTCCTTGTGCTTTTTGACATTCGGCAATTATATTGGAAAAGGTTTTTTTTTTGCATTTAAAAAAAAAACTTAATTTCTAGTTTTCTTATTTAATTTCATGTCTCTAGGTATTAAATTGACAATCTAAGTTTTCTGCACTAGTACTTTTTTTTTTGTATTTTAAACTTTCATTAACACTGCCATGCCTGCATAGAAAAATAGCAGTTAATCACTACATTTTTCACTGCGTCGCAATCTGTCTCTAAATGTGGTAAAAAAAAGTTGTTGGTCCAGTTTGTAACATAGTTATTCTAGTACTTTACACTTGGCATTGAACACTGTAAAACTCTCACTCGATCTTTACTCAAAATTATTGCTGCACGATTGGGTCTTTGTTAAATATCCGAGCACGTTAACTTTATTTAACCGATTTATTTTAACGTCATGGATTTTTTTACGATTCATCCAAAATGCTTTTTATCATTTTTTTTTTTTTTTTTTCGTTATCACTCCCGTCTAAAACATTCGATTTTAACGTTTCATAATTATGAACATTTCTTTTTTTCTTTCTCTCAACAGAAACGTTATTAATTTTATTTTTTATGGCTAATGCCAGTTGTTTTTATTTTCCAGAAAAGCTCGCTGCTATGAATAATCGATTATTAAAGGATGTAATAGATCAATTTTTAGAGATATTAAAGCTTGAAACGTCCATGACTCTTACAACAATATTCAACGTTTAAAAATTATCATCACAGAGTTTTTTCTTTTTTTTTTTTTTTTGATGAATCTATTCAAAATTGTACTTTTTTTTTTCTTTTTTCATTTTTTTAAATTTTTTTCTTATTTTTTTCCCCTCTCGTAAAAAAGATTTTAACTAGCTTCTACGCTTCATAAACTTCACCCCTGATCTACTAATTTTGTTCGTAACGACTATATCAACGTTTTTTTTTCGTAAATTTTTTTTCATAGCTGGCACTTTTCTGGAAATAACTAGATTAGAACAAACAGGCATACAATTAATTCCAATATTGTCGTTATTATTAATTGCATTCTTATTGAAAATGCATATCGAATATTTTTTACAGAATTCGATTGAAAAAAAGTCTCGTATATAAATTACACAATGAAGAGACAAAAAATAAATTAATGGAACCTACTAGGAAGAATTGGCATTAATTCATGACAGACTGTCTTGCTGCTGCATGCATTGCAAAATCAATAAGAGAATTCGCAGGAATAGTCATTTGATGTTCTGCCTGTAATCTGACAGTTTCCGATACCGGTGTGGCAACAAGTTTGACAGTTTTTACGGGATAATTTTTTATGTCAACTATCCTATTGCTACCATTAATATTACTCTTGATCATTTTATTCTCACCTATTCCCTGGTTGGAAGACTCATCATAGCCAGAATCTGACGAACAATCACTGAACAATTTTCCAGTGGTTTTAGCTGCGGCATTGTCCGTCGTTGAGTCCGGACTGTGAGCAGGACTTGATGACGAGGCCGTACTGTGAGCAGGGCTCGCAGACGCCGAAGTGTGGCAAGAGTTGTTGTTCGTCTGATTTATTTGTACTTGCCGGTGCTGTGGTCGTCGCAAAGTGCATCCTGCACATCGTTTAAACAGTTCCGGGTTGATTATTACTTCTCCGTACATGCCTCGGAATATTTCACCGCAACAAATAGTTTCCCTGCAACAAAATAACAATAAGTATTGTAGAAGAATTAGTCAAAGTGGTTGAGATTATCGATATTTACCTCTTGAAATAAGTCATGTCGATAAAGTCATACACCGACAGCTGACTTTGACGCATTATGCCAGTTAAACGCTTTTCAGTTGCTCCCATATCGTTGAATTCATCGGGACTGCTTGTTCGACTGGCTTCCTTAGCCCGTGCTCCATAATCTTCTGCAACAGATATTTTCCGATTAATTAAACTGTATAAATACTGGGTAAAATTACAGAACGTACCATTCAATTCGTCGCTCGTGGCCGGACTCTGCTCACGTTCTTGTTCACGTTTTCTGTAAACATGTTTCCTCTTAACAGGAACTTTTTCCGCCTTTTCAACGCCATCCTTCAGTTTCTTTTTGTTCTTTGATTTAAATTTTGTTAATGATTTGATTCCAGGGCCCGCACGTGCATCTACAACCTGCAAAACATACCAATAAATTTGTTAAAAATATATTTCATCAAGTTGACACATGGATTTTGGTGAAAAAAAAAATTTTTTTTCCACTTACATGTCGCCAGTTGCGAACGTTGTCAGGTGGCAGTTTTTTCCAACGCTTGACTAAAAGTACACAGGCATTGCAGATCTCACCGGTACGTCGTTCCTCAAGTAAAAAACACTCCATAAAATCATCCTCGTATTTTTTACTGTCTGTAAATCTGGAACTATTGAGAAAAAAATTTTTAATGTAAAGATTTCAAGTTAAAATATATATTTATTATTACGAAATTTAATTAATTTTTACCTGCTAGACTTGGCTTTGCAGATGCAACACCCGGTGCTCGATCGATATACTTTCGGTTTGTGGAAGGCAAACATTTTGTGTGTTGATTCGCCCTGAAACATACGAAAAAAAAAAATTACATAAATGACAATCATCTCCACGATTACATGACCTATACAGCACACATTTGGAGTCACAGAGTGACGACGAATTCTCAGTCTGCCCTTGACACGCTTAGCCATTTGCAGCTGATCCACTTAACACTTTCGATATCATTGAGTCAATAGGTCCGATTATTACTGTCATCTGATGTAGTGTGGATTTTTCTTTTTTCATTTTTTACATCCTGCATTTGAAAAATTTAAGAAAAACCAGGAAATTCGAAGCTAATAGCATTATGTACGTACCACGAGGCCGCTGGCGCTCGATATATTACGCCCCTGACACAGTTACCTAGTAATACAACTTTCCTTTTCACTTTTACTTTGCCTCTGCCCCCCGCTTGATTACCGAAAAATGTCCGTCAACCCGTACTAATAATTTGCAATAAATGAATTTTCTGATTAGCAAAAAAAAATTAGATAATTAAAACTGCGACGCAAAAAAATCATCAGTGTCTTTGACTCTTAATGTTTGTTATTGTCTGTTTTTAAGAGCATGCCACTCTCTATCGGCACCTGAGATAGGTAGATAGGTGTGTTCATGAAACACAATCGAGTAAATGGTGAGGAAGGTCGTCGTCGTTAAAAATTGCGTGCGTTTCTCGATATTTGGCGGTTCAAGTTTCTCTCTGCATGTATAAATATTCGATACGTATTTTAAAAAAGTCTTGAAAGCATATTTATATATACGTTTTTTTTTTATTTCTGTATTTGTGCAGAAGTGTATGTCGACCAATAAGCGGGTGTCGTGTGTTGCGTATACATTGCATGTCTCTACACCTCCTTTTCTTCCTGCCAGACGAAAATAACTGCAAAATGTATGTGCACATACATACTAAGATGCACGCATTAATACTGGTGTACAATATTGCGTCGGAGGGGGGCAAACACCGATAGGAATAAAGAGGAGTCGTCGCACCCGGAGAGCGATTGACAAAGAGTCGTTTCCAACATCAATAGATGTGATACAGGTCCGAGCACACTTGGGGGGGCAACTTGTTCCACGAACAAGGGGGTGAGGATTTTCAAAGATGAACGACCGCGGGTGCTGCTGCAGTAGAATTAGAGTAGGGAGCCTAGAGGATATTTATCGGATAACCTGGTGGTTCATATCATTATTGAAAGCGAGAGCAAGTGCGTACACGACGGGGATAATAAGTAAATGCTACCAACAAGCAGTCAGACTAGACGTCTGGATTAACAAGAGACAAGAAAGTAGAGTAGTGGAACGGCAACGAGAACAGAGTACAGTTAGCAGAGGACGGACAGAGGCGCGAAAGGGCCTACGACGCAAAGCAACGTGCGCAAAGACGAGGCAGACATGGCGCGTGGCACAGTACAGGCGGCCGCCATTGCGGCTTTCTTCCCTTTTCTCAGCCCCGAGCTCCCCTCAGTGCCCTATAAAATCATATGTCACTCATGGACAAGCTAGAGGATGATTTTACCACATGAAAAGATGCCACGATAAATTATTCGTACACTCTGAGCACACGAGTGGTTTTTTTTAACACAACTCGCCGAAAAATCCGGCTTATTGGCTATGTCGAGTTGTGAAATGCCGTCAGGCAACCGCCGCGGGTACGCCATGACAGATGATACTGCACGCAAACAAACAAGACGACACTCTGTGCCAAATGGCACGTTGAGCACTCATTTTTTTCGTATGAACCACTCGAATATTGTGAGTTTAACTGTAGGATAATAGACAAATGCAACTGACGACCGCGCAAGTAGCATGGGAACCTCGTGTTAGCAAGCCTGTCAGGAGAAAGCCGAAATATGTACACACAGCGTGCGGCGGCGCAGATTCAAGTCAGTACTCGTGCCAACTTGACACAACTCATTTGCCACCAATTCCCTCGTTTTTTACACTCTACTGCCGGCATTTAAGTGATATTACAAAAGTATCACACAATATACACGTACTTGTTGAGTAAAATTTAGTTGACGAGCCTCAAGGTGATAACGCACACAACCTGGTAGATGACACGAGAGATACACCGGACGACGCTGACATTTCTTGCGATATTACTGCTCCGTTTCACAGTAATCTTTCGTGACAATTGGCCAGAATACGTAGCAACGTCTTCCTCACCATTCTACAATATTTCAAGACTATTTTCACTCGCGAATTCTCACTTAACTTTAGTAAAACACACAGAGTGTTACTTACCTTTTCAATACAGGTGACGGTCAGAATTTCAGTGTTCTCTACGCAGTCTCACCGCGCACAGGCAGTTAGTACAGTGCTAGTCAAGATGGCGGCCATTTTTCAAAACCCGCCAACATTCTTTCTCAATTATTTTACTTTTTATCTTTTACAGGTATTTTTAAATTATTATCATACTGTCTAAAATTATTTTTATATTTTATCTCATAGATTATCAATGTGTATCGTGATAAAATGGCAAATTTGCTTGCTATAATTTAGTACCATATGACTTCCGGTTAGAGCCGACATTTTTTGCACGTACACTATACACACATGTATACTCACATGAACACCGCAATATATATATATATATAGCGATTCACGATGATGGCCAAAAGTTTTGATGATGCTCACACACGAAAAGTGACAGTTCGTATAGAGACCACCAGGGTTATAGATAATAAAATAATAACAAAAATAATTCTAAAAATTTGAAAAAATAAATTTTTTCGCATTCAATTTTAGATTAATTAATTATATGTCCGAAATGTATGGCGTTTTTGTCATTATTATTATTTAATTGCGTAGGTGATTGTTTATTTACTGCCATGATGGAGAGTCTTGCGACATCTTTCGGCCAGCGTCAACTTTTCTCTTCGTCTTTGCACATATCAAGTACACACAAAAGTGTTTTTTTTTCTCTCTCTCTCTCTCTCTCGCTCTAGCTCTCTGTATGTACTGCAAAGTGATGCTTTAGCCGAAAAATTTTTTTTCTCTCTCTCTCTCTCTCTCGCTCTAGCTCTCTGTATGTACTGCAAAGTGATGCTTTAGCCGAAAACAGCTGATTCCTTATTGCTTTTGACATTGGTGCGCTCCGCCAACAGTTTCTATGTAGATCCCTGAAAAATAATTAAAGTTATTGGCAATATCGGCCATGTCAACCATATTTTTTTAATTCTAATAATTAGTGCTTGTGCATAAGAAATCAAAATTTTTTGAAGACACCTGATTAATTTAATATAACTGGTTTTTATCACCATGGCAAATTCAACGACAAATTCGAGCAATGGTTATAATTTTAAAGTTGTATTGCTTGGTGAAGGTTGTGTAGGAAAAACCTCAGTTGCACTGCGCTATGTTGAAGACAAATTCAATGATAAACATCTTACAACACTGCAGGTAACTTGGAATAAAAAAATATTATAACACAGCAATGATTTTATTCAGGGATATTTAAGTATTTTGTTCTTGTTGACAGGCGTCGTTTCTCAATAAAAAATTAAACATCAATGGGAAAAGAGTTAATCTGGCCATATGGGATACTGCAGGACAAGAAAAATTCCATGCTCTCGGTCCAATTTATTACAGAATGTCTAATGGAGCCATTTTAGTCTATGATATAACAGATGAAGACACATTCCAAAAAGTAAGTTTATTATTTCTCTTTCCAACTTCTTGACGCTATTACTCAATGATTGATATTTTTTCAGGTGAAAAATTGGGTAAAGGAGCTGAAAAAGATGCTAGGGAGTGAGATATGCCTAGCAATAGCTGGAAATAAAGTTGATCTTGAGAAGGATCGAAATGTTTCCATAGAAGATGCAGAAGAGTGAGTGTATACACGTTGTTTTCTTAATAACTTGCAATACTTATAGATTGAGAAACCGTAGAATTTAATAGACCCAGTGAAGCCTTTTATTCGGAAACTAATTCCTCTGACGTTTTTAGATATGCAAAGCAAGTTGGAGCAGTTCACTTTCATACATCAGCCAAACAGAACAGAAATATTGAGGAGATGTTTCTGGATTTAACCAGGAGAATGATGGCTCATGCTGACGAGGCAGAGCAAAAACGTTCAAGCCTTAAAAGAACGAATAGCACGAGGCGAAATGTCGTAGTGGTAGAAGACGAGGCTGAACAAACTCAAACCCCAAAATCATCCTGCTGTGGAAGCTCAGCGTAATTTATGGCTTAAACAAAAAAAAAAAGAAGATGTATATATTAGTCATTTTTGCCTTTTTGCGAAGAAGCGTTCAATCATGATGAATTGGTTTTTATCAACGGTCTTTTTATGAAAAAAATTTTAAGGCTGCATATACTACTTTTTTCTATTCGATGTGATTGAGAGTGCATTTACAGGCTGCCAAAAATATATATCTGACAGAGAAAGAATATATGAGAAAAAAATATATAAAATTATATCCGGATATAAATTCTATCAATAACTTGATAATAAACTTTATAAACATGTATATTACGAGTAGTAAAAGGCCCTAAGAGTCTTGGAACTGATGATAAAACCATGGTTATACATATATTTAAATGTTACTGTGCAATAAAAAAATTGTCAATACGTAGATTGATTTAAGTTTTATTTGAGAATGAGTATGAAGTTTAACCAGGAATAAATTTGGACGTTGATGATACATTGTAGCAGACGATGATTATAAATGTAAATTTTTTTCTTATTCTATATCATGAGTGAGAAAAAAATCCGTGTTTAAATGCAGGTTTTTCGTTCGTCGGTCATCGGATTACAAGAGGCCATAGGGCATACAGTAATTTATATAAATGAAATTTATTTAACTACTATTTTCTCTTCAGCAGTTTTTAAAAAATAAAGATTTCCCATAATTTTTTCCTACAAGCTAAATATTTCTTTACACTTAATCAGGTAAATTACTTGATGTATTTACACATATTTTTTTTCATCATGTTCATAGATATGCCTGGTGTGCCCATCATATACATTCGTAAAGACACAAAAGAGTCATTATATAAACTCGGCTTATATTATGTGTTTATTTTTAATGGCCGGTATAAATTGGCGCGGATGAAATTTTATCATTGAAAATCTATGGAATGTCGTCTAAAATTATATACTATTGTTACTTTATCATTTGAATATGTTGAAGATTGTTGAAAATAAAAAAATGAAAAGAAAATTAAACTTTACAAATATTTCATAACATTTTTTTTTAGTGCGCGTCTCTAATTTTTTTTTTTCAACATAAATTTATAAATCTATCCTTCTACTCCCAAAGTCAGTTGGATTATTTCGATGATAAATCTAAGATTTACAATATTGTTACAATATTTCGCATTGATCTTTGGTATGTAATTAGTATAAATATTGACAACGTTTTTTAAATCGATAAACAATTGTTGTATTCACCATTATTTCCATTTATCTCGCGACCACGCAGCGTTACCATAAATCTTGTGCTCTCAGTGGTGACTAGGTTCCGGATAATTTCTTCACATTTAAATCTAAAACAATGACACTATAACAGTCATTGCAACTGTGTTGCAAATTCACTCATTAATTCGAAACAATTGATAAACAGGCCTAAACTTTTTGTTTAGCCTCTCAAATACTGACTTTAGACATAAATCCACAGTCGATCTCTAGTTGCTCTATATTAATATCCGTTAGGCCCCCCTCTCAAAAAACAAAATCATAATTTTAAATGATAAATATTTTATCTTGATAAGAAAATAGAAAATCGACAAATTGATTTATCGGTCCTATTGCTGAGAGTGACATGCTCACAGACGGAGGTGCTCTTACTAAATTTGGACCGAAAACTACTGCTAGATTGCTTGAAGTCATTTTATTTAAATCACATCTGTCCATTACCTGAAACAAATAAAATTCTCAACTAAAAAAATTATCATAGAAATTATTATTATTATTACAATAAAAATCAATTCAAAAACATTACCCTGGATAGGAACTGCACTATATACTTAAGTAGTTGATAATTATCTTCTGGTAATTTTTCTAAGATCAAAATCTTCACTTTACGTGGTCGCTCATCTTTAGATAACGCTAAAATTCAACGTTTAACATTAAATTCTCAAATAAAAAAATTATTAAAATAATTTTTACTCACTTTGAAACTGCGAGATTTCATCGTAAAGATCATAAGTCATCAGTGGTTCATCTAATTCACGCAGAAAAGTCTTGAGAAGGACGGCAGCTATGTGAGGATCCTGTTGAAAGTCAATGGGCAGCCCGTGATTGCATCGACTTTGAAGTTCTTTGATCATTGCAACGTTTGCCGATCTTCTGAATATACCCTCAGTCTCTAACGCTGAAATTAACAAAAAAAAACCACCGTCATGACCTTTATTCATTGAAAAAAAATATTAACCGTTGGCTATACCATCAGGAGTATCCAGAAAGTCGACGCACTGCTTAACAATCGGTGGGATAGGATCGCCACCATTGTGTTCCTTAATGAACTGAAGACTTGCTCCAAATTGCGTGGTGGCGATGGGAGTAGTTACCATACTGGGAGCCACACTAGTTGACGGACTTTTACGGGTTTTGAGGATTAATTGCTCATCATGGCTGTGTGAACATAAATTAAATTCATTAACACATGCCGCAGAAGCAACTTGCATCAATAAAAAAAACTTACTCTAATACTTGTTGTGGAATAATCAGCTGATCAAGGTTTATGTGTTGAGCCAATTCATGCAGATAATTTACATACATCATTTTCTTGCCAAACTTTGCACTTATAGCTGGCTTAAAAAATCCCCAGATTATTCGAATAAAATTGGTCGGATGAACCAAATACAAAGCTTTCAAGTTTTTCTTATATTTCCTGTCAAAAGCTTTGTACGCTTGCCACAGCCACGACACTGGCGGCTTGTTTCTTGACGCAAGGCTATAATGAAAGTAAACTAAACTGTAATCCTGCTCGACGAATGTATCGAGTGTATGTGTGAGGTATCTGCAAGCAAATATAATCAGTAAATTGATGTAATTCGTGAATGAAAAGTCGGAATACAAACCGAAGAAGTTTGCCATGATCAAAAGCTTCTTTTCCAACAGCAGGCAGTTTACAAGCCGAGACAATAATCACTTTACGTCCGGCACTGTCGTCACCGACAACTTCAACGATTCCCAAACGTGCGATATCGTTGTAATCCTCCTCGTCGGCAAGCTCCTCATCTTGCGCAGCTAGGTCACCGGCTATGTATAAATAGAAAAGGTATTTTCAGGGCTTAACAGGCGACAATTTGAACATTTATTTACGTTTAAAGGTCACTTACCGCTCTTAATAACAGGGGCATCAAGAAGCGCCTCCTCGAAATTTTCCTCGATTGTTCCATCGCTCACTGGACTCTCTAAATAATCTATTCCAACCCCCGAGGCCGCCGTGCTTAAATCTAACTTGTCCTCAAGCAGTTGAGCAGCTAGAACCAACATTTCCATTGTGTTAATTGAAAAGTGTTATCGACTTGTAGATAAAAGTCAATTATAGCATGTTGTATTTACCATTGGTTGCCGTTGCCTGCAGTTCCGTATCGTCAAACTCCAAATTCGGTTCATAATCATGGTAGTCTGACAGACTTGGGTATGGATCCTCTGTATCATTTCCTGCGATGCCGAGAATGTTTTATTAATGGCAGGACATTGGATGATAATGTTGAGTGAAAGAGAGAGGTCTATAGATTATTGTAAGACTAAATATGTTAATATTACGAGTGGGATTATTGGGAAATTCGCATGAGACGTGTATGTTTGCGCCCACCTCACCTGTCAAAGCTCTCGCTGGACTCAGTGATGGTTGATAGTCAGCTTCCATATTCCAGGACGATCTTCTCTGTTTGATGAAATAAACCAACGACACTGCTATCTAGATGCCCATGACCTTATCATGAATGTAGCGACATTATTTGCCCGAGGTGAATAGTGTGAATTCTGACTCAAAACAAGATTGCACTGGGCACACACACACGGGAATACACAAGAACTGCTGCTGCGCTGCGTCAGAAGTGTTTGTCAGTTACCTCCGTGATACGACGCCACTATCGCTATCATCCTCTTTCTCGCTCGTTTTAGCTCTTTCCTCTTCTCTAGAACAAAAAAATTAATTTTTAGAGGTTATATACTCTTTACCACCAGCTGCCTCAGTACACCGTAGTAAACATATATTCCAGTATCATGGGAAAATTTGCTTTAATGCGGCTCTGCAATCCACCGGATAGCGATAGTAGTATAATCCTTGATACTGGCGGTACGGTAAGATATCCAATAATAATGTATTTTCATTAATTTATAATTAAAAACATTTTTATTAATATTTCAGTACACCTGCGGACGAGATCGACGCAATGATATAAAGTGTCACAGTAGAATTGTATCTCGACACCACTGCATTTTTTATGCAACAAACGATGGGGTTACAGTATTTGATTCAATGGTAAGAACATTTATTCAAAAAAAACCGAATTGGAATTTGATTTTTTATTGTTTTTCTAGAGTGGGAATGGAGTTTACGTAAATTTTCGAAGGATAGACAGATCACAGCGGCTTTACGTCGATGATATCATTTCAATAGGCCATCCTGGAGGCAATTTCAACTTTGATATGCTTTACATGTATCAGCTCATATACATTAGCGTGGGTATTTTCATTCTACGGCTATCCAATCACCCTCAGAATAATAGAGATTATGTAAAAACAATATTTTCCCCTATTGCAGAATGCAGATGACGGTTTGGTCGCATCATTCAATCAGATAAATATCTAAATTATGTTTTAAACATCTTGGAAAAATGGAAAAAGTAGATATATATTAATTATACATATGAAGACAGCAACCTTATTGTAAATGAATTGAATTTGAAGTATTTTTGATAAAGAATTTTTTCAATCAAAAAATTATGCAGTTTTATTTCAATTTCTACACCTTTGTGCTTTCGACTTGTCAAGTTATTGTTGTGATTATAGAAAAGGATTAAAAAAACGCAATTTAAATTTGCCGCACATCACTCTGATTGGACCATTTACATAGGCAGAGGGGAACGTATAGTGGCGCTGCTGCGCATTAGTTTTTTTCTGGAAACGACGGCTCCCTATTGGCGGAGATTACACGTACCAGCATCGTGCAGTCGAAAGTTGACCCGCGTTTATGCATCATCTCGGGAGTGAAAACGAGCAGTGAATAGCACGATTTCCGACAATATTTATAAAAAATATGTACAAATTCTGTGTTGCCAAGTGCTAAAATATATAATATAAGCGATTTACTACATAAGTTGGCCTCAAGTTTGTCGTAATGTACGTGAAATGTAGTGTGTCATAAAATGGCCGCGAGTGACGTCTCGTTCGAACGTGTTCTGACCGGTCTCGGCGTATGCATTATCGCAAAACAATTGTTGTTCCGTGATAATACTTGTGAAAATGGTGTAGTGTAGTTATTTAGTTCAAGTGAGACACAATTAACGAGTGATATTGAACAGAAAAGTGAGTGAGTGAGTGAGTGTAAATTGCTGATATGGACGCCCAGAGGATGAAGATCGCCATGCATCATCGGTGAGTCGAGTTGCTTTTTTTTGAGTTATCATCACGATTTCTGCATCTTAATTTGCGCTTTTAATACCGAATTTTTCGACAATACAAGACAAAAATCATCTATATAATAAAAGCATTTATTAAGTCTATAAGATTGTGACTATTCTCGAGCAGTTTGTGAGCATAATTTTGATACATAATTACAGGAGCTTGCATATTAGACACAAAATTTCGAATAAGTATACATCATTACATCTACACGGCTACTATACATATTATTTACAAATGTATACAAACTAGAATTGTCAATCGATAAACAACAGGTGGTGGATCATCACGTGAAAGTGATCATTTTCCAACTTTAATTTAGCGGTAACTTTGGCTTGTGTGTGAGCAGTTGCTAAACCGAAGCATTATAGCCAGAGCAACATTTTTTTTTTTCAACTTATGGTTAGTTAGAGGACTAGGTTTCGTTTGTGTTATAGAATATTAGATTGCCTGCAATTCATCTTTTAGCTGAGTTGAAATTTCAATTGTTAAGGAATACAAATAACGTTTTTTTTTTTTTGTCTTTTTGTGAAGCTAGATACCTGAACCAGACTTTAGGCACATTAGATTCTCGGTTAGAATGGCAGTCATTACGAAAGCTTCAATGCTACAGCTAATTATTAATCACTATTTACTTGTTATTTTTATAATTCCTATATTGCTTGAGAACAGTTCTACAGCATTACGCAGATTATTCTTATAACTACGGAAATTCGAACAGTTAAGACACCACATTGTTTCATTAATACCGTCTTTTTTTTTAAATCGACTTTATCAGTTGAAAATAATTATTCTCTTTTTAAAAAGTGAAAAATATATTCTCGATTACTTACGAGTTTATAAAATGTACAATATCACGCAATTATTATTAATTTTTTACTCTTCTATATATATATATATATTTATTTATTTAATAATGATTGAAAAATACTCTTAGTAATTTTTTTAAGCTCCATTATTCATGTCAATACGTGAATAATTATATTTGGAGTCTCCCTTCTTGTTTTAAAACAATTCCCTTATCAATCAATCAATCAATCAATCAATCAATCAACACTGATGTTGGACGATTTTTTGAAAAAAATAGAAAATAAATTTTAAAAAAATTTTCAGCAGTTCTTGTCTTTGAAATATGATAATATCTTGTATATCAAGAACATCACAATTGATCGGCTAAGCCGAATACTTCGTATCATCCTTTTCAATTGGTGTAAATCTTAGGCCTTTACCCAACATTTGGGCCTCTAGGTCTTTATCCTCATTTTTATATCTGAAAAAATATGGAAAATTTTTTTATATAATTCTCGATTGATTAGAAGAAAAAAAAATAATAGTTACGTTAATCTTTTTTTTTGTTTCGTGCAGCAACAAATACATTTTCGTGTGCTTGAAATAAATATATCAGGCTGTAAGTGCTCGGAATTTCCTCGCTTTATTCAAATATACCATTAACAGAAATAAAATCATTCAACATAATTCAATCATACAAATCAATTTTTTTCTTTCTCTTTGTTTTTTTTTTTTTTCAAACGTATTTGTGTAAAGCCAATCCATGCGTGAATAATATCCTCAATAATTTCCGAAATTATTAATTCATTCAAAAACCATGATATCTAGACCTGACAAAAAAAGCCATTGCAAAATTAAATCAATCAAAATAATTGAAATTATAAAAAAACAAATTAATATCATTCATAAAATGATTATCCCAATGATTCATGCAAATTCAGTCGTGCAAATCATGCAAGTATTTCCATAAATTATAGTAAAAATGAGGAAATGCATTCTACAAAGCAACTTGCAATAATAAAAAAAATAATAAATGCAATAGTAGTAAGCATAGGAGAGATAAAAATTGAAGTACAAGTAAACATATTAATAGAAGAATTTGTGGATATGTTTGTGCAATAATGTGCTATAAATGTTGGGCATGAGAATCTACGCCACCTTTGTCGCTCGTCTTCTAACAATGCAATTAGAGAATCTCGTTTTGCGACGATTTCCAGCATTTCCTCTAAGATTTCTCCCTCTTTTTTCACATCGGCCGACGTCTTTTTCCCATCTAAAGCATTAAATGAAGAATAGAATAACAAATTAGATACATTGACTTGAAAAAAAAAAAAAATTACCATCATCAGCCAAACGTTCTCGCAGTTCTTGCTGCAGTCTCTCGTGTCGATCTTCCAACTGAACTTCCTGAGCACGAACCAAAAGCTCCTTCTCATACCGACGCAATTCTGTGCGTTCTCGCATCAAATCGAACCACTCGCCCAATAAATCGGTTTCCTCACGGCCAGAACACTCTCCTTCGCCTCGAAGAGCTTTCTCCACACTTACTCCTCGACTTTCCAAGTCACGTTGCTTCACCTCAGTCTCCTCGAGCTTTCTCTGAATTTCCTGAGCCATTCGCAATCGTTTTAGCTGCGCTTGTCGCAGGAGTTTCTTTGTATTCTTGGTTTTTCGTGTGATGCTGCTGCACGAGCCGTCGACCAAGGGGTTTTTGTGCATTTGCGATGAAGACAGGGCTGCTGTCTTTGAGTCCTCCTCTGATAAACTGTCGTCTGTCAAAGTATTGGATAATTTTTTTTCTATTTTTGCGGTAGGCTTGAAGAAAAATATTATGATCTTACCAGAGATGGTGATCGCATTTTCCGGATAATTAAGTGGCGGTGGTGGTATTGGTGGTGAGTTTTCTATTAGGAAGTTTTCTATCAGCATTCCCTCGGTAACGCTCTTTGGCCGGCCGTCCGATTTTCGATCAATCTTGTCCAACTGTAATATTAAAAAATTTAGTTTGGTGCTTCAATAAAATTTGTAACGCTCACATTGTATGGTTAAATACCAAAAAATCGTAAATAATATTTTTAATAACACTAAATATATGTGAACAGAACTTATACCACGTCACTAATGCCAGGGAGAATCGTTTTTTGATGTAGAAAAAAATTTTTTTCGATCAAATTTGAACCCCTTGGTTGTCAGGCCATTTTTCGTGATTTTTTCGGTTTTTCGCCGATAACTTGATAACCAAGCGAGTTAATGAAAAATATCATTCGAGTTAAATGATTGGGCATTCAATTATCTACAAACAACGTAGGATAATTTTTTTTAATATTTTGCTTTGTTCTCGAGATATTTTGAAGAATAAAAATTTTCAAAAAATGGTAATATCTCGAAAATAAAGCAAGATAGAAAAAAATTTATTCAACGTTTTTTGTAGAAAATTATATTCTCAATAAATTAAGTCTCGTAAAATTTTTCATGATTTCACGTATTTACCGAGTTATCGCCGAAAAACTAAAAAAATCATGAAAACTGTGCAATCTGCAAGGGGCACACCTTTGAAAATTTAATAATTTTTTTTTTTCATCTTATTATTTAATATCAACATATTGACATTAATGATGCGTTGTGTATAAAATACGGAACCAAATGTACAGCAAACTACGAAAAAGCCAGACAAAAACAATTATAATAAATCATAAATTGAAAAAATCAAAAAGCCTAAAAATTTAAATTCATTCTTGCTTACATTGAATCCCTCTGAATACCATTTATATAACTGGAACACGTTAAAAATCGAGCATGAAATATCATAAGTAGTTGATGAAAAAAGAAATTTTGGCTTTCAAACTCACTTTGGCTTTTTCTTTTGACCGAGAAGTCAGTCTAAAAACAGAGCCTCTGTCTTTCTGACTAGTTGGTGAAGGAGTAGTTTCTTTCTTCTTAAAAAAATCCGACACTGCTTGAATAATACTCCTACGCTTGTCTGGATCTTTAGTTTTTTTCTTATCACGTCTAAAAGCCACATCGGGTGATTTTCCATCGAAATGGCGCGTATTTCGCACCAGCTCATCCATCGATTTGGCACTCGAGGTGGGCAGCAGGTCAAGCGTCATTTTTTTGGCCAATACTTTCATGTTGTCAGTGCTTTTGCTCGGTTGCAGAGTATTAGAAAGCTTCTCCGAGTGTAAAGTAAAACTATAATGCCGAATTTTCTGCTCAGGTCGCTCGTCATCGCGCCTTTTTCCATCCTCAGACAGTAGCTGCCGTCTGGCCACCTTCATTCGCAACATTTTAATTTTATCCTCAGGACTCAGACCTAAATCCTCATCACTCATGAGCCGTGCTCTCTCCCTCGCGTCTTGCTTGGCCTTCTCCGCCGTTCTACGCGCCTCTTCGTGCTTTAATCGTGGCGGTGCAATCGGGGTTCTAAAGACATCATCAACAAGATTTAATTTCCCCAATTGAGCATGTAAATATGGGATTCCCACTGTTCCAATTTCACTGCCAGAATTTTCCAGAGATTCAATTCCACTTGACATTGATTTCTGACTAACTGTTGGCGAACCTAGTGATTTTTTAGCTTCAGCAAATGTCATTCGAATTGGACTATTCGCAGGTGTTGTAGAATCAATAAATGGTGTAGATTTCGTTGGAGAATGCGGTGGAATTGGTGATTTAGATGAGAACATTTGATTGTTAGAATTAAATGAAGCTGTTCGTGCTGCTCTTTTAGCTTTTTTCTCTGCTGATTTTTGTTTGTGAGCCTCAAT
Source organism: Macrocentrus cingulum (assembly GCA_002156465.1). NCBI lineage: Eukaryota > Metazoa > Arthropoda > Insecta > Hymenoptera > Braconidae > Macrocentrus > Macrocentrus cingulum. The sequence continues at coordinate 97,536 of MVJL01010842.1, forward strand.
TTTATCCATTAACAAATCTTGAATTAATGTTTTTTGTTTTGAACGTTCACGCGTTATTTCCTCGAGTTTTCTCGATGTTGCCGGTGAATTAAAACTTGTATTTAGTGATGACTCTTGATTTTTAATCTCTTCAGAAATTATTTCTGCTGAACGATCTTGCACGATACTTTTTGAATTCTTTCGCTTGGACTTTCGGACGTCAATAGAATCCTTAACATTACTAAATTCAGCAATTCTCGATTGTAAACGCTTAACATATTCTAAATAATCTGGATGGTTAGCATCTGTAGTTTCCAATTTGGACGGTTCTTCGGTCGGATTTGAGTCCTCCTTCATTTCAATCACCGGACAGCAAACAGGACTGGCTAAAATTGTTGTTAATTCACTTGTCGTTGTATCTTCTGCCGGTTCTATTACAATTAAACTATCTTCATCCATCGACGGAATGATTTCTCTATTTACAGCTTCAATCACTTCCTCCTGCACTCGCTCATACGAATTTACCACATGAGACTTGAACGGTGAATTTCTCAATCGATCCTTCACATCCTCCATCGTAATTGGATTTATTTCTATCACATTGTCCCCGTACTTTTCGTCATCAGATCCGATTTCAGGCTCAACTTCCTCGCGCGCAATTGGCGCATCGATGTACGACGCACGATATTCTTTTTTTGAAGTCTCCGGCGACACTAATACGTTGACAAACTCGACGTATCCACGATTTTTAATCAAAGGAACGTTCGTAGCATCTCGTAGACTGTCCAGTAGCGATTCATTGTCCGTGTCCATGTAATCGATGTCCTCGCCGTTGACTAAAAGTTTGGACGTGTCGTTACTGGGCACTTGCAGAGTTCGGCTGACTTTATTTAAAATTTCCTCCGACAGTGGCTCAATATCCGTTAAATCTTCTTCTTCTTTAGCTATTCTAGCGTTGCCCTGCAATATTTTAGCCAGAGATCCTTTAGAACTGATGTCAAATTCTGAGACACAGCCCTCACAATCTCGCGCCCATTCTGACATTTCAGTCTCTGTTAATGCCCCAGTTGTTATGTCATTCTCCACAGAGTCGTCCTGCTTGTTTGACAGGGTTGATGCCACAGATGTCGGACTGCTACAGTTGCTGTAGCTCACACGATGCTTCTCCTTTAGGTCTAAATTTTTTAAATTGTTATTAATCGCCTCTACGTCGCTTTTCGCCTTGTCAGGACGTGACCAGAGATCGATTGGCCGTGGTATTGGCTGGTGTTCCACGGTTTTTAGACGCTTTTCGTCCTCTTTTACACTTAGGACGTACTCTATGGAGTCCGGCTCGAATGTTACTCCTACGTCGGCGTCTCTATCGGTGTCATCGTCCACCCGAGTGATGTCTGTGTCGACTATTTGCAGTCGTGGAGGTAATACGGGCTTTGGAACCGCGTCTTTTTGGTTCTTATTGTCCTCCATGTCGCTTGATGATAGGGAATCACTGTCCATTTCAGAATCAAGCGATGATTCCGCTTCTTTTTTATTTTTTTCCAGTTTATTCCAGAGTTTTTGAGGAGTTGTAACTGGTTTTTCGTGCGATGGGCTTTTTTGTTGAAAGGATTCGATTGAATTGCTAGGTTTTTTTACAGTTTTTGACGGAGTTTTCGGAATTTCAGTGTTACTCTCGGTTGGATCAGTTTTTTCGATAAGTTGTTCTTTAATTTTTATTATTTCTCGTGTATCCAAATTGTCCTCCTGTTTGACAGATCCAATGGATAGTATGTTTGGATCAGTTTTTGATTTCATAATGTTTGTTTCTTTTATTAAATCCGGTAGATGAGCGGCTTTGGAATAGTCGTTGTTAGGTTTTTCGGGTTTGTCGATTTCCGGCATTTTTATTGTTTTCAGTGGTGATTTAAAGACTTCAGTTGTTAAACGAGGTGATAATGGTATATTGGAGGTAGCTCGGAGTTTGTTTGTTCCTTGTAAGAAGGCCTGCATTGTCGGACTAGGCTCAGGCGCTGGGTTTAAGAGTTTTTGCTGCTGTGAAATGGATTCGGTGAAGTTTCGGAGCTTTGTATCGACATTGGACGTTGATCCGGACTTGGTGACACTGCCTCCGAGCGCGGAACCACCCAAGAGATAGCGTTTTTTCAGTTCTAACGAGAGTTTTGAGGCGATGCCTTCGGTTGAGTGCGTACGATTTAGTAGATAGTCACCTTTTCGCGGGTTTACGAGAGGCACCGGGTTTAAACTTACTGGCCTTGGTGGATCTGCACCGATTTTGAGGATGTTTTCTTTACGTAGAGTTACCGAGGCTTCTGGTAGATCTAGTTTTTCCTTGATCGTTCCATTTATTGGGGGTATAACGCGACTTTTCACTTGAACTCTCTTTGGTTCCACGTATTGTCCACGAGTTTTTGTTACAAATTCATCGTTGATCACACGATTTTCTTGTTGCGTTGGTGTTTTTCCATCATGCTCAAATTCCGAGTCGGTTGAAATCTCAGTTGCTGAGTTTTCTTGACGTGCTTCACTCGAGTCATCATCCGATGCAACCTGAAATATTGAGATGATTTATTAGATTTTGTAGGTTTTTTTCGTTGTATATTAAACAGAGATAGTTTTTGTGAGGATGCTAATGTGGAAATTGTAATGTATGTCATGAAAAAAAAAAAAATATTTACAGCATTCAAAGTGGGATTTTGAGACGTGCTGTTGGGAAATTTAATGTTTGTGAGACACTTAAAGAGAGTGTACCTAGAAAACGATGGATTTCTCATAACGATAGATTGTGAGATATTAATTAATTATTTTTCAATCAATAGAAAAGATTAAAAAAATCACACTCAGAGCAATTGTGGATTAATTTTTTGTTGTTGTTGGCTGTGGTAAGTAACGAATATAGAAAAAAGTTTTTAAGCATACACGGCAATCATTTTCCCTCTTTTGATTTCTTTTTTTGTTTGTTTTATATCTTGTTAATTTCAGTTAATTGGCACAAAGACACACCATTCTCATATAATATTGTATCGTTACCTTTCATTTAGCCGTCCTAGGTCTTAATTTTACCATCAGCCACAAGATTTTTTTGTTTTGTTTTTTTTTTTTCAAAGGCTCGTTACTATTGTCTAGACTTTATTAAATAATATCTCACACATTTTATCGCTATAAGAAAATTCATCGTATCGGTAAACACATACACGTGCATTTTACATCGTTATAGATAATCATACGTTCTATCATTTGTTCGTATAAATGGGGTATTTTTTTCGGATCACATTTTGTTTTTTTTTGTTTATGATATAGTGCATTTTTCTTTTTTGTTAGTATCTTCACCTCGCGTTTTTTTACCAAGTTTACCAAATTTTACAGAAGTTATTGATTTATTTGAATCACGAATTCCACCGGGATTTTCTATTTTTATCTTTGTAACACTAGTTTCAATAGTTTCCGAATTTTTTTGAGCATTGTCAGTATTCTTTACTTCCTGAGTAATACGCTTACGTTCCGGTCTTTTTGGCATTTCAATGTCTTTAATTGTTGTTTCTTTAGGCACAATAATATCTTGCCGAGTTGTAGATAATTTTCGTACAGGTTTATCAAGAATTTTTGCATTTAAATTGTCATTTTTCAATAATGATTTTGCTGTTTCGATAGTTTTTGAGTTCAATGGAGGTGAGGATGATATTTTTTCCACTTGATCAATCGACAAAACATCGGATGAAACTTCTAAATCAACTGATAAAACATTTGTTGTATTATTTAATTTTTTATCATCGAAAATATCTACGGAATTTGGTTTAAAATACTTTTTTATGTCTTTAGAATCTATTTTATTTGATACATGAACTTTCAGCTTAAATTCATTAGACACGGGAGATTCACTTTTAATCTGATTATCCGATTTACGATTATTTTCAGTTTTTATCGTCTCAAAGTATTGATTCATTTTTGAACGCGCAGTTTCTTGAGACAACGGCCTCAGTGGCTCTAGTATCATATTTTTTTTATCCCTCCGAAGTTTTAATTCTTGTTTTAAAATATTAAAAGAGTCTAATGCTTGTGGTTCAACTGAATTTTTAATATCTAAATTTTTAGATTTTTTCTTCTCATTTACTGTGCTGACAGCCGAGGATTTATTAGAAACACTTGTAAAATCAGTCGGCGCGTCACTAAAATCATCATTGAATGCTTGCGGATTCAAAGGAACCGTCTGTTTTCGCACAGCAACGGGTGAGGAAGCAATTAAATCCGGTAAATTATCTTTCTCGCTAACATTTCCATCAATACACGTTGTTGTTACTTTCAATTCATCGGCATCGTCACCTCCATTGTTCTCACGGCGCGCAACAGCAAGGTCGGGAAGACTGGATTCACATTCTACCACGCAATTATCTTCAACAGAATTTAAATAGCCACCGTGCGATCCACCGTCATGGGTTTCCACCTCTAGCCTTGAAGCACTACATCTATCATTTCTACAATCTTTACTACTACTACCACCGCCACCGTCACCATTACAGTTGATACCATTTTCATCATTTTGTGAAACGATCAAATTTTCAACTAAACTGACCTCGTTAGGCTTTGAATCCGTTGGTATTTCTTGAATTCGCGTTTCACTGCCACGATTAATATCTAGATCTATTTTTTTACCCGTTAATGCATCTACTGATAGTGTGGTGGGCAAGTTTTCAGATAGTATTGGCAACGTGTCCTCAGATGATTTTTTCACCTCTGTTTCTGAGCCCGTCTCCGTGTCAGACTCTCTTGGCGGTACTTTCAGCCACACCTCCTGCTTCCTCAGCTCACGTGCACGCACGTCCTCTTCGTCTTCGGTCGCCGTGCCACTCTCTTCGTCTAGACGCAAATTTTAACAAGGTCTGAAGTCGTCTATATCAGGATTACGGATTCGTCTGAATATGTATACATTTGTATATACTACTGATTCAAGACGATTTGAATTTTTCTTTTTTTTTTCGTGCTTTAAGAGTAGAAAAATTTACCTTCACTTGTGTATTCGTCGCTTGAATCCTCGTACTCGTTGCTGCCCGTGTCTGAATAGCCGGCTGATGCATTTCCATGTGAATACCTCAGTGTCCAGTTCTTTGCCAACTCTATCGTGCCTTCAGTTGTCAGTGGCTGGTCAATGGCTTCCTCGTAGATCTCATTGTCCTCGTCCGAGTCGCTATAATGTGTATTTGAGTAAAATAAAATAGTTTTTCAGGCAAAAAATCGTTATAAACGTCTTCTTCCGGCCTTGCAACTGGATATAAACAAATATGAAAAAAATGTTAAGTTTACCTCATGTCCGAAACATCATCACTTGATCCCATTTCAGCTGTGGAAGCACCAAAATTCCTGTCTGTCCACTCATCCTCGTCCATTTGACTGTGAGCATCCTCAGCGTCGGAAACTGCCGCTAGATTTTCAAATTCTATTCGCTCAGGTGTTTGTCCACGATCGAGCAAGTCCAATCCTGCGACACCCTCGAGTTGTGCCTTCACGGGCTGTTATTAAAAGCAAATAAAATATAAATTTACTGGGTTATTAATTTAGTTTTTTAATTACCTACTTTTTCGGCAATTAATTTTTTTTTTGTTGAAGTTTCCGGAATATTTTCTTTATTGATTAGAACGGGAATTTTCTTTTTTTCAATCCGTGTTTTTATTGTTCCTGGGAGACCAAAGTGTTGAGTACAGTAGAAGCGACCGTTGCTTTTGTCTCTGTCAAATGTATGATTGCCAATGCGCAAGGACGTTGAACAATATTCACAGCGGAAACAACCGCGATGGAAAAATTTACCTTCGGCACTGAGTCGTTCCATTAGGTAAACTCTTTTATCACAGAAATGACACATTTCTGAACCACCTTGAGTCGGCAATGTTATTGCGGCTTTGGAATTTGATCGCTGAATTTTCGGCTCAGAGTCCTGATTTTTATTGGCAAATTGTTCAGCCATTGCAGATACTTTATTGTGTCCCAAGAGATTTCCTTCTTTTATTTTTCGATCAATGTTTTTTAATGTACTGTCAATTTCGGCGTATTTTGGGTCAAGTTCACTTGCATCACGTCCCTTTTTTTCCATCTTTATTTGACGTGCAAGAAACTGTTCACGACTCCACTTTGGCACTCGCTCCACCTTATCCTGACGAATTCCACGGCTCATTTTACTCTCTTCAATTTTTTTCTCTATCTCTTTTACATTCCAATCTGTCTTTTCAATCTTGCCTGTAATCAAAATCACACGATTAATTAATTTTTTACTGTAGAACGTGAATAATTTTTATGTTGCGTGTTATTTTTATGCTCAGCGTGTTTAGGAGATCAAAATACATTAAACAGCGTAAATAGATTCGATATTGATAAATGTCTTCCTACTGAGCAGCGCGTTAGAAAGTTGAAATTGACTAAAAATGATAATTTTTTCAAGTTATCTCAACTGGATGACCACGCTCGGTTGAAGGAATGTGCCCAGACGTATGGAAATTAAAAATTGATCAATATCTTCTTATTAAAAAGCACTTTAAAAGGTTAAAATCCACAAAAAATGACGATTTCTTCTGGGAAATTGTCGCCGGATCACTGGACATTTATTCATTGAATATCCTGATAAGGATGCGAGTTAGACGGATTTTACAGAGAATCTTTTTTATAGATAATAAAATTCTTTAGAAAAAAGATATTTTGATAAAAAATTTCTATTTTCAGTAGTTTTTAAGATATTTTAATTTAAAACAGCTTTTTATATACGCTTTTACCAAACTCACCAATTGCTCGTAAAAGATCTCGTGGTTTTTTCTCTGTAGTCGTGGTGCCCCTCAGTTTGTCCTCGATGTTTTTTATTCGACCGGAAAAATCTTCGTCTGCGCCAGCCTTGTAATTCAAAGGCATTTTTGGATCTCTATCCTGTAAAATTAATCAAATAAAATTGAAATAAATCGATAAATTCATGAAATTTTTATAAAAAAAAATTTTTTTAACATTTTTTAATTGTCAAACAGTTGCAAACACGTATTAGTTGTTATATTGATCAATTTTTGAGACTTGAAAAAAAAAAGCTTTTGGGTTTAAAATAAACCACACGAACACGGAAATCATTGCATAATAATGATTGTCATAGCAGGAGTTATATAATCAGATTAATTAAAGCTCTATTCAATTTATTTTTTTGTTTTTTTTTTTTTTGAGTGCGCTCACTACTCGATGCTTTTAAACACCTCTTACTGGATAAAGAATTTTCTGCTCTAGCTCTTTCACCCGATCCTTAAAATCAGGTGCCGTTTGACGATACAGGAATATTGAATAATCTTCAAATGGCTCTTCTTTCTCTCTCTTCGCATTAGCCTGAAGCATCTGTAAGCTCTTATAGAACTGCTGAGTGGCCATTTTTCGCAAAAATTGTCGTCTCTTCATACGTTCAATTCGATTGTTCACGATTTCTTCTAGCCTCTTTTGTCTCTCCTCCTTTGTAAGTAGTATAAATAAATTTCAAATGTTATTATACCCATGAAAATATGAATATAATTAAGAAAAATCTAAAGCTTCTAGGCAAAATCTCACATTTGTGAGTTGGAAAAAAGCAAAACTAACTGCGTTTAATTATAATTCAGAGGGTAGATGTGGGACAAGTCCTATAAAGTCATAACAATGTCCAAAATCACAGCTAACGCCAGACCAATGGACGTAAATATGAGAGTGTAGCAAATTCCAGGTAAAATCCTAGTCACCAACATCTCTGGCCACAATGACTGTACATAATCGCATGATGGGTAATCAATTGTAACTATTTTTTTCTCGATGATTTTTAAATACTTACCACGCTTGCACCCATTTTCTCATTGCTTCGACGCTTTCGAGATCGCCTACCGAGACTTCCATCAGCTTTCTTCTCCACTATTGCGTGAATATTCTCCAGACTGTGTCGTGAGGATCGTGAGTGCCTGGCACGAGGTTCTACCTTGGCTAGCCGACCTATCAGCTGGACTTTTTGGCTGGGAATCAACTGCGCCAATTGTTTGTCATAGAGCGGCACCTCATCTGTCTCTGGTTCCTAATGTATCAGGTCGTAACAACACGTAATTACACAAATAAATCCAAAAAATTTTAATTAAAAGCAAAATGCAGGTTCATACACACATTTATTGGATTTACTTACCAGCTTGGGGTGTTTTATATGAGGTATTTCACCGCGGAAGGCCTCGTATATTTGCGTAAGGTAGGAAAACATGGCTAGTTTATCGGGAACGTCGCATCGTACCATTTCCTCACCTGACATTATCTGTACGATCATTCAACAAAATAGTTAGTAGTGATATTACAACATCAATGGTCTAAGGGTTGACTAAGTACAGAAAAAAAAAATGTCATATTCATGTGTTACGTGCAGAATTTGACCGTCTTACCGGCGCGATACCCAGCTCCTTCTCCAACACATCGTAGGCCAGTTGATTGTTCTTCTCAATTTCATCAGACTTCAAAGAATAAAAATCAATCAAGTCTGGTCGATATCGGTGAATAATAGCGCATATTGCTAGGCCATCTTTGAACGAAGACGTAAGATCGGTGATCTGAACAGTGTCATAGAGTGCCACTTGACGTTGTAGCCAGTGTAAAAGTGTGTCTGGATGAATTTGAATGTCACGTCGTCGTCGTTTCTTCGGTACATCGCTTGCTGTTTGAGCGCACGGTTGTTTAATATTTTCTGGATCATCAGTGTCGAGTAGGCCACGTACTTGAATTGCCGAGACAGATCTAACATTGAGATTTGGATATCGTGTGTGAGGATCCAGAGTGTAAGCAGCGTAATCGCGATTTAGATTTTCCGGTGTTGTTTGACCAAGCAATCTGTAGATTGATTCACGTTCAGCGAGGACTTCCAGGGGTGTTAGAGTTCCTCCCCAGCCTTTGATTGCCCAACCGGCGTCCATGGAACTGAGAAAACCTCGTGCACAGCCCGAGCCTGTTGGCCAGAACGGCTCGAGCAGACTGTCGCCTACGAGAATCATTAGAAGCCGATGACTGTGTCGTTCAAGTACTCGACTGGCATTTTCCGCTGCATACATAGAAGTAAAGTCAAACATTGCTACATCCGGTTGACCGTAGTGATTGACAGCAAACTCCATGTCAGCCATTTGATACTGAGTAGAAAAATCAGCAGCTTCACGTGCATACAACATTAATGCCTCTCTGTCGACATTTTCTTTAGCTAGTAATTTTGCTGTGTCTGCGTGATCTTGTAAAATTACTCCCTTGTCAATGAGACTGTGTTTTTTGGCAGTCATAACAAAATAATGTGTATCATCCTTGTAGTATACAATATTTTCTAGATCAATTCCAGTGTCTTGATACAATTCCTTGAAGAATTTTTGATTAAATATAAAGGCTACTCCACTTATTTCTTCAACACGAGCCTCGGCTTCGGTTCGTTTATTTATAAAATTGGCAGTTATAGCAATAGCTAATTTTCCGCGAAATTCTTTTCGCTTAAAGCCCTCTAAGGTATTGCGTTTGCCATCAGCACCGATGAGTACGTCAAATTCATATTGCGATACGGGGTGATCTCTGGGGGTTATTTTTGCACGCCAGCCGATTTTTCCTTCTTGTTGATTGTCCGGCGGTGGTAGTAGGGCGTCGAAGCTCAATCCCTCGTGAAATTCAACGCCCAGTATTAGGGCTACTTTTAGTAGGATACACTGCAGTTGACGGATACTTATGTGATCTATTGAGCCGGCACAAAATTTACCGAAAAATTTTTTAGCTCCAAGTGCACGAAGATCTTGAATGACAAATGGCCACAGATGTAGAACGTTGTTTCGAGACATTCGATCTCGCTTTTCCACTACGACAACTTTGGCTCCCAAGAGTTGGGCCTCTATGGCCGATCGTAAACCACAGGGACCTCCACCAATGATCAAAACCTGCGGTAGAAAATTTTTTTTTTTTAGATTATCAATTTTTTTTTAAAGAGTTAAAGGGTTATATCCAAAAACGGCTCGATTTGAAATTTTAACACAACCTTCTCAGATATATTCCTCAATTATTAATCGAAGGAAAAAAATTTTAATTTTCAATAGTCATGATTTTATGGAAAAAAAAAATTAATTTTTGACTATTTCCTCGATCAATTTCTAGATTTATCTATCTGCTATAAAAATCTGACGTATTTTTTAATTTTTGATAATCCAGATCAATATTTTAACAAATTGTTGGTGCCATTTTAAACCTATATATTGCTACTATCAATACCGATGCTCTTTATTTTTTTAAAATAAAATACTTTTTCGGAAAAAATTCATTAAAAAACGTTGCAACTGGATATAACCCGTTGAAACGATTAAAATACTTACACGTGTATTGGGACAGGCTTTGCCCCGATTGTAGCACTTGTGATTAGCCCTCTGGTCAAACTTTTTCCAGAGCGCCTGAGCCTTCCACGACCTCAATTTCGACTTGAACTTTGGATAGAACTGTGGAAAGGTGTTGGGTCGCATATTGAGCAGCTCACACAGGTGTCGAAAGTGTCCAAGTATTGATTTGAGTGTTGTTGCGTTACAGAAAAGATCAAAGACCTCGTTAGCCATGGCTACTTCCGGCGAGGCAACCAGTGTCTTTCTGCTCGACTGATGACCGTGATCCTGCATCATCTTGCTTTGACTACTCGTCCCTACTTGCCTTCCACTGGACCCACAGTGCTTTCACTGATGTTTGCTTTCTCAAAATGACGCAGCCCTGCAAAAGATAAATAAACTTGACTCACTCTCAATAGACATATATATATATATATATATATAAAATGAATTTTCTTTGTGCTCGAACAAAACAGACAAAAGTTGGCCGTTTGGAAGTGCTTGACGCACACCAACCCGCGCCCTGATTATTTAGTAGATCAGTCTCACCAACCGGCTGGCACTCTCGAACGCGTGCAAGCGTATACAGAATGAGTCACGACCTTATTTTTTTTCCTATGAAAACTTTTCTTATTTCATACAATTCTGTTTCTCTATTATTATTACACGTTTTATCAAATGTATCGTGCAATGAAATAAAAAATCAACCGTCGACAATTTGAACAGTTGAATCTTTTTGGACGATAGCCATTGAAGTGTCTTGTCTTGGGCATGAGGGGTAAACATAGGAATACATTGACAGAAACGTGGCGGTGATGCTATAAATACGAGAATCCAAGTGGGCGACCGAGATGCAGCAATCTCGCTCCATCGAAACTAGAACGTACCAGCATCAATTTAACGTTTTACTCTCTCACTTGCATGCTTGCAGTAGGCGTTGAAGAGAAAAGATTATGAAAAACGCGCGACGAAGCGCGAAAAAAAAAATCAATTAAAGTGCAAGAGACCAAATCTCGATGACATTAATTGACCGCAGCAACGCGGAACTATCGACGGCGACTCTTGAGTTGACCTGATGACGATGTGCGTCTTTTGCTGCTGAAGAATTGAGACGTCAGTTAGTTAGCAGAGGAGGCAGCGGCACGGCAAAAAGCTTCTTGAAAGGCTTCTATGCTTTAACATTTTATCCTCTATCTATTCCAAGTGTATGAGGATGAAGTTACGCAAATTCCCAGGATTGTGATACTAGAGATTGTCCTTGAAATTCAATTGTTTCACGGTAAATATCGTGTGACTCATGATGGCGATTAGTTGGATAATAGATTATTTCATAGGCTCGGATTATGTTTCAAATGGTAATCAAAAAGAAAAATATCAAACGATTGGTATAAACACCGCACTGACAACTCGACTTCTTGAGTGGGTTGACGTATAGGTATGTTGATTATGCCGAGTGATTCATCGGGATCTTGTTGGAGTTTGCGTTGGATGCTAAATGCGGAAGGCGCGGTATCACGTCAGCAAAAGACACGGATAAAATTGAACAACACCTCTTGATCTCTTGTTGTCTGATAAATATCAAATGCAATTCTAACAACAATTAATTTAGTTCTTCTGGCAAAAAAAAAAATATAAATATTCAAGGCGATATAGAAAAATGTAGTGTCATATTATACAGTACGAGCTTAGCTCATGACAATCTTGAACACGCAAGCAATAATTGCGCGTCAACATCATGCAATCGCGATATAGACACGAATAAAAAATAGAAACAAGAATATTCTATGCGACATAATGAAAAATTTTGCTATTTTTAGAATTGCCATGGTAATTTACGGGTTTGAAGTAGTGTATAATGATAGGTTTGTTGACCGGCGGCCTGGTTTAGACATGTAGGTATAGAGGAGAGAACATGAAGAATCCTGTGTGTACATCAGGAGATCTCGTTGTGGATTCAAATGAAGTAGACGAGGCGATTGTGTCTGTTGACGACAATCTTAGACTTTCAATGAACCTCGACGTTTTTCTCCTTCTGCTGTATAGTCAACAACTGTTTCGTATATTATTTCCGATGATTGTCAATGCAGTGTCGTCCGCATTATGACAATGACGGCGGGGAATTCGAGCGGGGTTGAAATTGTTGATGAGTTCGAATGCAAACTGTGTCAAATAAAACTGAAGCCAGAGAATTGTAGTTACCCCACCCAGCGTTTAGTCGTCGTCGTGGTTCGTCTGTACATTCCTCTCGTAGCCTTGTTCCACCATGAAATTCTACCCAGCTATAAAAATGAAATAGTTAGAAAAAAAAAAAAAACGAGAAAGAAAAAAAATCAGATAGCAAGATCAGATAGCATTATTATCAATAGAGACGTCAGTTGAATGACGTGTTTGATCGTTAATGTTGAAATTGTCCGGTTGACAATTTAAAAATTATTTACAACACTTGGTATTTACTTCAATGACGTTTATTACTTACATTTCAAGTGGGAGAATCCTTCGGGCGAGGCATCTGTGGATTCACACGCGTGGTGCACACACAAATATACACACACAATGCGACACACGAGCGATGATCTCGTCGTTGCTGCTCTCGGCTTTCTATTTACAACCTCATGCTCTTTAACAAAGATTTTAAATGATTCACATGGCGATAAGACGGCAAATCAATGAGCAATAGACACACTGTACCGATTGACTTGTCGTTCATTTAAATGTACAACACACAGAGAAAATAATTACAGACAGGGGGTGGAAACAAGACAGAGAAAACAAAAGTTATTGAGTGAACAATCAGGAATAACTCACCACGCGTTTATCATTTTTCGTATGACCATTCAGCACGATTAACTGTCGACTGACAAACTAAAACTCGATTGACTAAAGTTGGCCGTGGCCAATTCGTTTTCTTCCTACGGCAAACTGATCAGAAATGCGCCTTGGGATTGGGATTGAGCTTGAGTCGCAGAGTGGGACAGAGTGAAAGAGTGGTGTTTCTGATCAAGGCTTTTCACCGATAGGCGGCAGCAACGAATAGACCCCCGCCCGGCACGTGGCGACATCCACGGTGAAAGGAAATATTTTTTTAAAATATTTATTTACCTCTCCTTGCTGTAAAAAAAAAAAAAATCCACGCAGCAGGGCGCTTCAATAATTTATTTTTTTTTCTATCAAAAATTCATTCCATCCGTCAAAATTTTCATATAAAATAGTTAAAAAATTAAGGTTATCATTTTTTTCCAAAAAAACTTCTCACTTTAAATGCACTTTTACGGTCGAAAAATTATAATAATTTATTAGGTAATATTTGTAGAAATATAGATAATTGAGTAATTAAAAATAGATTTGAATTTTCGCGCGACTAACCGGAAACGCGTGCGAGAATTCGAGATCGATAATAGTCGAATGCGTATATGAAGAGAAAAATAAATTCCTGGAATAACCGCAGGAGGTCGCATTAGTTTGTTACAAGATGGCGGGTGAGTGAATGTCCGCGGATGGGACGAGGTCTGAGTAAAAACACGAGGGTATTTTACCTTTAACCCGTGGTGTTTGTGGGTTTCAGATATATCCTTCCTCCAGAATGAAGACGTGGACAACACCAATGAACGTGAGTTTTATGTTTTATTATTTATTTATGGCTGAGGGTTGTTAGTTTACGGGGGTGGCCACGGCGCCCGGGTTGCAATTAGGCATCGTTGCCTACTACCAATGGATAACAGACGAGAAAGCATGCCTCGTCTCTCCTCTATCTCGCTGGCGTGGCCACGATACCGCGACCTACGACTCACTTTGTAGGTTATGTTGCCTTACTTCTCATCTTAAAACATATATTTCACGATCATTTTAACCCTTATAACCACGTAAATTACACGAATTCAGCTTTATTTAATATTATTTAATTTTTTTATTTAAATATTTACACGTTTTTTTACGTTTAAATTCATGTGAAAATTGTTTACCACTGCGCTGCATCAAGATGATGAGATTGACGAGAGCTAGTGGGGGGGGGAAAGTGAATTTTAGCAGCAATCGTGTATCAAAAGTATAACCTATAATTTTTCAAGTGTATTTTACGTGGTTATTTCATGATTTTTTCCATCAAAGTATTTTTTAATTAAAATATATTCGTGATAAATTATACGGAATATTTATTGATCAACTAGAAAAAGTTATTGAGTATATCTGACTGCTTCTGACATTCATTTTCAATTGTATTTCTGTTTCGTCATGGATTTACGGGAATTTTTTCACTCTTGAGAAAGAGAGAAATATGTGAAAATTTATCATAGGGCCAATTAAAATGCGAAAATGTAATTGAATGGTGATTTGACAAAATCCACGATGTAAATAGCGGACAAGTAGAGATCGTCAACGACCCGCCTAGTGGTGTCATCTGTAACTTGTCGCGCGAACTACACTCGATTGTGAGACACCGACAAGAGTGAAAGGGGAATGACGTGAAGAGACCAAGTGAGAATGAGTAGGTAGTAGATAGAGAGATATAAAGCGACCAAGTGAGTGGAGGTCTTTCGCCTATCAGGGTTACTGATCTCGTCGTCTATCCTCCATTTGCCACTGCCATCTGCCGGTTTGGGGCGTATAATTCTCCGGGGTTTTATAGTTACCAGACATTTCAGGGTGTTCACAAAAAAAAAAACCTAAATTTTTTTTTTGTCTTTCAAATAATTCAATAAAATTTATTTCCCCCGCTCGTGGAATTTTTTTTTTTTTTTTTTTTAATTCAAGTCGGATCGCCTTTGTCATGATTTTTTTATATGCAGTCATAAAAACTTTGACTCATCTTTTGACTAAATTATTATATTGGTTTTACGAATCGTTTTTTTTTTTTTTTTTTTTTCTTCAC
>MVJL01010849.1:0-14974 GCA_002156465.1 Macrocentrus cingulum
AATTCGATTTTTTATTACCTTATGATAATTTGATAAAAACTTTTTTTATTATTCGATTGAAACTTCCCACGTAGAAATTTACGATCGGTCCGACTTTGGCCCAGTATAGTTTGCCCATAGACTATATTGGTTGAATATGTTTTACCAATATCGAGCCGCAATAGGAATGATTAGATCGTGCCAACATTGGCTACTTTTAATGGGCCTATGTTGATAAACTTCATTTAAACAATATTGGCGAACTAATGGATATGTAATGGCTAACGTCAGGGCCTATATATTGGCCAAAAATGGGGCCTAGAATGGTAAATAAATGACCTAGTATCCTGACACAATTGGCCTATAAGCTTGGCCCAAGACTGGATTGCATCATTGGCTGTAGAATGGGATTACATTGCTGTCAATATTTGACAGTTATATATGCGATGAAAATAATGTGAATTTCTTTATAATAATTTTTTATTGAAATTAAATATAAACAATGTTACTTAAATAATTACTTATGTTGTTTACGAAATAATTACAATTATTAGTTGTTCCTTTTCAAGTTTTTCTTTTTTTGAAGTACAAATTTTTCTAGATGCTTTGTGAATAATATTTTGAAAATAAAAGTTGTTTCACG
The DNA here is from genome assembly GCA_002156465.1 of Macrocentrus cingulum. NCBI lineage: Eukaryota > Metazoa > Arthropoda > Insecta > Hymenoptera > Braconidae > Macrocentrus > Macrocentrus cingulum. The sequence continues at coordinate 623 of MVJL01010849.1, forward strand.
TAGAAAAAAGTTTTTTTTTACGAAGAAATATGATGAAAAAAATCCCAGCGACTGATATTACGCCAATAACACTTATCTTATGGTTTTTCTATTGACTCAAGTACATACTTTTTCGTATGGAAAAATTTGTAGAGTCTCGTTCAATTAAGAACTTGCTTTTTACGGATAAAAAAACTACAATCAAACATAAATAAAAATTGTAAACATATAAAAAATAAAAATATTACTCGAGTTCAATTAAGAACTTGCTTTTTACGGATAAAAAAACTACAATCAAACATAAATAAAAATTGTAAACATATAAAAAATAAAAATATTACTCGAGCTTTTTCAGTTTCCGAAGTGCGGGCTTTACGACCTCCATCGCGATCTTTTACTCCAGCTCATCACGATAAACATATAAAAAATAAAAATATTACTCGAGCTTTTTCAGTTTCCGAAGTGCGGGCTTTACGACCTCCATCGCGATCTTTTACTCCAGCTCATCACGTTGACACTAACTGTATAACTTTATTTGCCTCGATTTCATGATGTTTGAAGCTGACGTCTGAAATTAAAAACGAAAAAATATTCCGTTATTGAATTTTTTAATGGATGAAAAAAGCTGGAATTACCTGTCAAGCGCTTGCAGAGTGTCGTTTCATTAAAATTACGCTTCTGCATTTTATTATCTCTCATGCGTTTTCCGCTGCCACTATATAATATTCGGACATTTTTTGCTATGAATGGGCTTAAGACTGAAGCAATTGAGTGATGAACTAATTCATTCGGGTGTTCACGGATTTTTATAGAGATAAAGTCATCCTGAATATTAAATTTCGATCATTTCGTGTATACATTGAGACAAGGCGGGTTCGTATTCTCCCGCCATGTCTTGAGGTGACCGTCCCTGGAACGATCCAATTTCCCCGGGGAGAGTCCCTCAGAGTATTACGGCCCTGTCCGTCACAAAAAAGACGGTGCGCGCGCGCGCACAGCACGGACACTTGTGGCAAGACACGCGACAACGATGGACACAAAATTTTCCTCTCGTAAACAAACCAAGATAATCTCGTCGAAAACGGAGACAACGAGTTACCTGGAGTGACCCAGAGTGTGCATAAAAACTACGACAGACCTATTGAGTGCCTGGGGAAAGTCCCTGTGAGTTAGTTGAAGTGAATAAATTTGGGGTGTTCTCGTCGCTGAAAAATTGTTCCGACGGCCCAAGTGACAACGTGCTCGTCCACCTTGAGTGCGCTCAGCCATTATCTGCGTGCTCTAACCCGCCGAAAATCTCGCGGTGACCAGGAAATACCAATACCCAGATACGAGGGACTCAACGAGAACCCAGAGTGTGCATAAAAACTACGACAGACCTATTGAGTGCCTGGGGAAAGTCCCTGTGAGTTAGTTGAAGTGAATAAATTTGGGGTGTTCTCGTCGCTGAAAAATTGTTCCGACGGCCCAAGTGACAACGTGCTCGTCCACCTTGAGTGCGCTCAGCCATTATCTGCGTGCTCTAACCCGCCGAAAATCTCGCGGTGACCAGGAAATACCAATACCCAGATACGAGGGACTCAACGAGACTCGACTCAACTCGGTTGGGTATGGAAAAGAATTATCCTCGAGGACAGAAAATCTCCAACACGACGTGGAAACCCGCGCCACGAGGCAGCAGAGAGGCAGCAGAGAGGAACTCGCCGACATACCAACGTCACCCCGCAGCCCGTCAAGGTCATCTCCCGCTAACAGGAACATTCTCGACGAATTGTAAGTCACACCTACCTCTCCATCGAGTATCTCACGCCACGTAAAACAAATTAAATAAATAAATTCTCTAGCCCTTCCGGCTGAAAATACTTTTTCAACAATAAATAACTGTTCGAGTCATTTTATTTATAACGAATTTACCTTCCCTACATTTTTCTCCAGCCAGGGCCAAGTAAGTATAGAATAAAATAAAAATTATATTCACAAAATATAACCCACTTGTTCCAACATATACTGTTGATAAGTCTTATTACGAGTTTTTGTTTCGCCTCGTCATTTTTTAACAATTGTTCGAAGTTAAGGAAGTCTTCCAGATTATCCACCGGCATTGGTAGACCTAGAGTAGTCAGGTTTGGCATTTGAGCGTGCACCACTCCTCATTCAATGCCAAATTATTCGACAGTGCTGATCCTTTTTTAAGTCATATTGGATGCTGCGTTTTGAATTATCAACTGTTTTTATGAAAATTTTTTCCACGGTTTCTATGATTGTAGCTTAGGATTTCGCCATCATCAATCCGATATTCTCGAGTTATTTCTCATCCTTAAATAATGAAAATTTGTATTAAAAAGGCATCGCTGATTATCGAATCATTTGAAAAGTCTTACTATTGGCACAATGACACCCTTGAATTACAGGAAAATCTTGTATAATTACTGGAATGTGATGATCTACCGGTAACTGCCCAGTGAGAGGAGAATTATGTTTTTTTCGCCGTTTAATCATTATCTGCAAAATAATTACAATATTAAATGTTGATTAGATCAGTCTATATTTCTGCCGCGGGTATGTTCCCGCGTCCATTGTCATTTCTCACCAGTATTGTCGCTGTCTGACGAACTACTTTCCAAAAGCTGAGAAGGAGGCCCTGTATCTACTGGACGAAGCAAGTCGACTGATGCTGTTGATTTTTGATTTTTTTCTTGAGACTCTGAGTATGGCTCAGATTTTATCTTCCGCTTTTTGGCAGGTGGGTGAGGACAAATTTCACTATCATCTTCGTCTGAATTTTCAATCGCTACATGAAGACAAAATAAATATGAATATTCATTGTACAAAAACTTTGTCGTATTATTTGCTATACTCACGATGCTTAGTGTTCTTGGATGGCGAAGTTCCTGTGGCCTCACAGTGTTCCTGTGGCACAGTCCTGTGGCACAGTTGTGACCTCGTGGATGGTCTCTAATACTTGCCTGGCCTGATTTTTTGTTAAATTTGAGCGGGGGGGGAGGGCTAGTGCCTTCTGTAATCGCCTCATACCTTGAATGAAGTTGTCTCGAGAAAAAAAAAATCAATGTTAATTTGATTTTTCTTATTTTAAGTAATAAAATAAAATGTCAATCAACAATATTTAATAAATTTAAGACAATTTAATAACAAATTTGAAAAACCAATTAAAACAAACAAACAAACAAACAAACAAATTACAAAAAAATTAATTAAAAAATTTTCAATTAAAAAATAATTTTAGTAACAAATTTTAAAAAAAAGTAAAAATAAAACATTTATATAAATATTCACATGAAGAGAAAAATTACACATTCAAAAATACCTGTAGTTGACAGAATCACAACGTCGTAGCTTTTCCATTCCTTTTGTGGTAATACCTTGAAACCAGTGGGTTATATTTTGGAATATAATTTGTATTTTTTTCGGTACTTACTTGGCCCTGGCTGGAGAAAAATATAGGGAAGGTAAATTCGTTATGAATAAAATGACTCGAACAGTTATATTTCGTTGAATGACTATTTGGCCAGAAGGGCTTGGAAATTTATTTATTTAATTAATTAAATGTGGCGTGAGATACTCGTTGTAGAGGTAAGGTGACTTACAATGCGTCGAGAATATTCAAATTGACGGGAGTTGACCTGGCTGGGTTGCGGGGATGACGTTGATATCTCGGTGAATTCCTCTCTGCGACCTCGTGTGACCTCGTGATGCGGGGAATTATCTCAGAGTTCGATGAGCCACTCGTGTCCTGGTGTTTTCGTCTCTGGTGTTATCACAGGATACTCGGTGGAGTAGAGTGCCCAAGATGGCTGAGCGTGCTCAAGGTAGACGAACACGTTGTCGCTTGGGCCGTCGGACCAAGATTTGGCGACGAGCACACCGAACGTAAAGCGGGGAATTATCTCAGAGTTCGATGAGCCACTCGTGTCCTGGTGTTTTCGTCTCTGGTGTTATCACAGGATACTCGGTGGAGTAGAGTGCCCAAGATGGCTGAGCGTGCTCAAGGTAGACGAACACGTTGTCGCTTGGGCCGTCGGACCAAGATTTGGCGACGAGCACACCGAACGTAAGTCGTATCTGAGTTTTTCTCTTCGGTCGTCAATCAGGATTTTCCCAGGCACTCAACAGGATTGTCGAAACTCTTCTACACACTCTGAGTCACTCCAGGTAACTCTTGGCCTCCGTTTTATGGGACTTCTCTTGATAGATTTCACGAGAGGCAAATTTTACGTCAATCGCTGTCGCGTGTCAGTCCACAAGTGTCCGTCCTGTGTGCGCGCGCGCACCATCTTTTTCGTGACGGACAGGGGCGTAATGCTCTGAGGGACTCTCCCCGGGGAAATTGAATCGCTCCAGGGACGGTCACCTCAAGACAGGGCGGGAGAATTCGAACCCGCCTTGTCTCACCACATTCAGGACATACTCTTTTAATTGTTAAAAAAACACCATCATACGGATTAACATGAGCATTTTTGAAAGAATATGGGCATGGCAATTTGTATTGTTCCCAGCCAAAAACGAGTTGTCCCCTCCATCGACTAGTTGGAAGAATTTTTAGAGGAAAGTTTTCGCTTTTTTGATGAATGTTGTCCAATTATCTCGCCATGTCGGCGGTCCGACAGTCCATTTCGGTTTTGCGTAACAAACACATACAGATACTCTTTAGATATTGCGTTTTTATCAAAACGTTTCAAAGTCTGGGTCCATACACCGTCTTGCCATTTTCGATATTCGCCATTCTCGGTAAAATCCAGTCTTTTAATTTGCTCATAAATAGCACTCATAGTAAATTTCGGCGGACGACCCATCGTGATGCATCGGGATTACTGAAAAACATATAAAATTTCATTTTTCCACCATTCTTTAGTAAACTAAGATAATAGAGTTTAGATAATAAATTTTCAGACCAAAGATTATACGAAAAATGAAATAGTCAAGAATTTACTGTTGTAAGAAATAATATCCAACTAACCTTAAAAATGATGAGACTGGATACCGAACGCTGTTGTTAAATAGGATCAACTGAAAAATACTATAGTCGTGAAACAACGAGCTTGAAGGTTATGATGTGGAGATAATAACGCGCTGTATGTGACGGATCATTAACGATAAATAAAGTTTTTGTACGATAAATAATTGAAAACGTGGTCAGACTGCACTACGATATTCTACTACTGCCATAAAGCGGCATGGAAGGAGAATCAACTAAGCCATGAAAAATACAGCGAGCACCAGTAGCGCCAACTGTTATTGGCCGCGCTTTACTTTATCATGGGCTAACCACCTATTATAAAGCAGAGTGCTGAGTACCACGACTGTCTGGACGTACGAGTGATGAGATGTGTTTGTGTGACCACGAGTAAGTTTGCGGTCACTACAAAATGTTTTTAATATATTTGAATATTTTTATGATTTCTGCAAACTCAATTCGATCATCGGGGAGCATATCCCTCAGTTTAGGAATTTTTAGGACCTTTTGAGAGTGAGTTTATGACGTTGAACGTCGTCGAGTGGGTGCTGCGGCTAGATTATTGGCTTCTCCAAAGTGTTTTTAATTTATTAGAATATTTTTATGATTACTACAAGCTAACTTGGATAACTAAGGAGTATATCCTCTGGTTATGAAATTTTTTCGCCATAAGACGTGATTCATTGACAGGCTTGAATATCCCGGGACTTGACTTATGCAAGGTATACGCGATTTCAATTACTAATCAATGTAGGATTAATTTATTTTTCAGCCCTAGATCTCTTCGTAAGCTATCTGAAAGTAAATTCTGTCTAGATAGAATGGTTTAAAACCGCTCGGAGTATTTTTTATTTTCAATAGCTAAATAAAAACTAAATTTCAGCTGATGGCGGGGCTTTTGTTATCGTACCTCCAGTCCGGGTGATAAGCAGTTTTCGACTTGTCCATATTTTTTAAACTATCGTACTACAAATGAAATCATTTGCACTACAAATTACTACAAATTAAACTCGATTTTTCTCCAATTGAAAAATTTTTTTTCCAAAGTCAGGAACAATTCACTTTTAGGTGACACATTATCCGGAAGTGCTCCAAGCTCGCAGTGCGAATTTTGGAAGGACTGTAATGTACTTGGAACTCGTTCTAGCATTCCTATAGCCACCGCAGGGTACTAAAATATGGCTGGAAGGTCTGAATTGGCAACCGATTCCCATTTCTTCAGTTCTAATCACTCAAGATCATCTTATGATACCAGACTCCTCCAAAATGTAAATTTCAAATGGATAAAATTGTGAATTTTCATTTTTATCGATATAACTTCTGAGGTATGTGGAGAAACGTAATTGAGTTCTTAAATTCATAGAAGTTCAACAAGAAGTTGAACATTTCCGCCCGTTGATATAGAATCTCACTCGTAATGCTGGGAAAGTCATTAATTCAACGTCGGAATTGTATAAATCTTCATCATAACTTTGTTTCTGAGACTGCGATGAACGTTACACTACCTAATTGAACCCAAAATATTTTCTCCTTTGCTCCACTTTTTGATGCAACTATAATTTAGTGCAAAATTTTCAACTACAATAAAAAAATGATGGAAATGGCAGGTGGTAAGGAACATTCCAATGAATAAAATTGATAATTATTGTTGTTTCTTGTAAAAATGCCACTTTTTTTCCGTGTTGAAGACGAATAGATCTCTTTAGTGGCCATAATGCCAACGTTGCAGCTCTTCTCAGCAACCTGCATGTTTGGAAACCATATGTGCCCGAATATGGAAGTGCGGTCATCGTGGAATTAGTATTAAGACACAAAAATTTTTATGTAGAGGTATAAAGTTAATGCAGGAGTCAGTGTTTTTTAATGTTCTAAATGATTATTACTGTTATATTCATTTAGGTGCATTACTATTTGGAAATACCTGCAACTTTAGAGGAGTTATTTATATCTCGTTGCAATGGTTCTTGTCTGTTCAATGCGTTTTTGAGGACAATGCACGGAGAAAGCCCGTGGGATAGTAAAACAATGTGCTTATAGATTAATATTCGGTCAGTTCTTTTTCATGGATTTCTTTATTAATAAACAGGGAAGAAATAGTTTAGTTTAGTTTAGTTTAGTTTATTACCGATATATCAATTGTTACGATTGTCTACATAAAGATGCTTTCGCTCAATAGTATTCCTACGACCCAGCTTACATGATAAGGTTGCTAAGACACGAGTCGCGAGTGCGCTATGTTTCCTGCACTAACCCTGCATTTCTCATATTACTCCTCCAACACCGCGGTATTAAAAACTGTGCCCTTATGTGCCCTCACTATTTTTTCAAAATCTATCGCATAATTTATTATGAATGCGTTCGGTTGGTTGCGCAGGAAGCTCAGTATATAGGAGGCAGTTTTCCCTCCAGCCAATTGACTCACTGGTCCACTACAAAAGGATTTCCGTGCGGTTGCGCTCCTTCACATTCCCACCCCGAGAAAAAATCATTTTATATGACACTATATGATACATACATGATATCACAAGTTGCATATACGATCATCTATGATCATGCACAAGAATCATGGAAGGAGATGTATCGTTATATATGATTGTATTTTAAAAAGATATGCATTTATCTGAAGTTATATGAGTATGTATATGGTGGTATTGGCTATAATGTATGCTTTACTAAGAACATATATACTCGAATACAATTGCATATGTTCAGCTATGATTATATACAAGAATTATTGACCGTGGTATATCATCATATATGATTGTACTCAAGACGGATATGCATTTATCTCAAGTTATATTATTCTATATCTTGTGTTAATGGCGATAATTTATGCCTTATTAAGGTCATATATACTCGACCACTATTGCATATGTCTATGTATAAATGCCTAATTGCTACTATAGCCTATGATGTATGGTAATACAACCTTAATTCCGGTCATATACAATATTATATAATATTGTATGCATTCTATAATATTGATTTAATCTGTATCTGATAAGATAAAGCTATAAATCGATAGGCATGAATCGATATAAGACAATTTATTCAATTATATATGGCCTTCTAAGGATGCAGACAATGCATATATCTCGGCATAGTTTGACATAATCCTCCATAAATAACAATATATTGCCGTTTATAGTCATTTCTTATGGAATATTTTCATACAAGATTGCATGAATGACGAGATGATTAATTCCTTGGCCGTGATGTTTGTGTATAAGATCATATAAGATAGAAGTGATGTAGAACTTATAAAATATGACCATGCATGAATGACGAGATGATTAATTCCTTGGCCGTGATGTTTGTGTATAAGATCATATAAGATAGAAGTGATGTAGAACTTATAAAATATGACCACGCATAGCATACTATAAGTGTTTCAATACCATTATATATGGTCTCATATGCTATCATTTGAGATAGAAGTGATGTAGAACTTATAAAATATGACCACGCATAGCATACTATAAGTGTTTCAATACCATTATATATGGTCTCATATGCTATCATTTGGGGTTATATTTTCATGTTTTTCCGCCGGTATTTACTTGTAAAAATATATTTCAGTGAATATGAGTGTATATAAACAAGTATTGTGAAACAAATGACAATATCTTTTAAAGATAGAAGTGATGTAGAACTTATAAAATATGACCACGCATAGCATACTATAAGTGTTTCAATACCATTATATATGGTCTCATATGCTATCATTTGAGGTTTTATTTTCATGTTTTTCCGCCGGTATTTACTTGTAAAAATATATTTCAGTGAATATGAGTGTATATAAACAAGTATTGTGAAACAAATGACAATATCTTTATATTTTCATGTTTTTCCGCCGGTATTTACTTGTAAAAATATATTTCAGTGAATATGAGTGTATATAAACAAGTATTGTGAAACAAATGACAATATCTTTTATTGTGAACATACATAATCAAAGTGCAAACATTTAACAATGTCTATATATGACGAAATAAGGTAAGATATAATAGTATTCATTTTTATCATACGAAACATGAGCCTTTTCCTAGCCTTTGAGTATGAGCATGCGTATTCAGCCATGATCTCATATCATCATCTATGCTCATATGCGTTATTCTATGCAGAAATATCATATATATCTTCTGAGATCAACCCATATCTAAATGAATATGTCTATATATATTAATATCCAAGTATTCATCTTCAATCTGACGCAAAAATAGGTTCAATTGTCTTCAAAATAATTATTGTCATGATGAATTGTATGAAAAATAAAGAGCCTTTGAACAATAAAAAATTAAACAATCTGACGCAAAAATAGGTTCAATTGTCTTCAAAATAATTATTGTCATGATGAATTGTATGAAAAATAAAGAGCCTTTGAACAATAAAAAATTAAAAACCTTTTAGCAGTGAATTCGGTTGTTTACAAACATAATTACCCACTCTAATCAGGTGACACATGCTTTTAATTTCATCAAATTTTATCAATTTTTCTGAAGTATCATAGGGCCGTCGGACCAAGATTTGGCGACGAGCACACCGAACGTAAGTCGTATCTGAGTTTTTCTCTTCGGTCGTCAATCAGGATTTTCCCAGGCACTCCACAGGATTGTTGAAACTCTTCTACACACTCTGAGTCACTCCAGGTAACTCTTGGCCTCCGTTTTATGGGACTTCTCTTGATAGATTTCACGAGAGGCAAATTTTACGTCAATCGCTGTCGCGTGTCAGTCCACAAGTGTCCGTCCGGTGCGCGCGCGCGCACCGTCTTTTTCGTGACGGACAGGGGCGTAATGCTCTGAGAGACTCTCCCCGGGGAAATTGAATCGCCCCAGGGACGGTCATCTCAAGACAGGGCGGGAGAATTTGAACCCGCCTTGTCTCAACCTTATTTGCCACCCACTCTGCAACGTAATCCCAATCCTGAGATTTAGGATAAAGACATTTTTGTTTATTATCCTCTTTAATTAGCCATTTATTTGACACAAGATCGACCAATTGTTGACCATCACTATTATATTCATTCAGGAATTTGACGACGACAAAAGCATGGTTGAGATTAGTGGCGTCGGTCATTGTGATATCTGTTTGTAAAGCATGAAGCAATTTGCATTATTATTAATCACAATTATAATGAGGAATAATATTTTATTTTAAAAAAAACATCTAATAGGCATCAATAAAAAAATATTAAACAATTTTCACTGTATGAAAATGCTAACATGCTTCGAGGTTAGATCACCTGATGAAATGTTACCGGTAGATTTATCACCGCTGTAGACGTAATTTTAATAACACTTTACTTTTTAAGGGCGTGAAACTAATGTGTCGATGTCTTTTTAATAATTTTTGCAGTGCCACACTGTAGTTATTGGAGAAAAACACAATTTAAATTCACTTTGTAGCGCACTGTCTACACCACGCTGCAGTAATGTTGGCGCTGTTCTCACATACCCGTAGAGTGCAGCACTTGCCCAATATTGGGCCAGCGGTGGCCACTATTGGCTAATATTGAGTACCCGCGATAATTTAATGCAGAAATGTGACTGCGAACGACTTATTACACCATTGAAAAAACACACATTTGGCCACTACTTGGGAAACAGAAAATGTTTTATGAGTGCCAAGATCACTGATTTCAAAAAATCCAATCTGCTCAGATGTGCGGGGATATTGCGTAGCACTTTTTTTATTCTTAAACACATGCACTGTTATGCATATATTACACAGTCTATCATCTTGGGTCATCGATGAGCTGGTTCGCGTCCTAAAAATACGCTGTATTAAGCCAATTTCTCCCGTGTTTAGTAAAACCACATTGTCAGGTGCTTTTATTGTCAAAGTAAAATTATGGTATTCTAATTTCTCAATGGTTCCTGTTGCATAAGGCGTAGAATTATGTATTTGATCATTGCCTTTCACTCCTAATAAACAGTTTCGTTTTACCATCAAGTTCACACCTGATTCTAGTTCGGACAGTCGATTTGATACTTGACTCAGTGGATTTACAGATGTCCGAACCAAGGATGTGATGCGGCCTAAGCAATTCTCAAATGGAAAGCTTGAGTAATGAGAAATTGGTGCATCCATATAGCGTACGTCGTCTACTAAATGAATCAGATTATGTACATTTATGGTTTGAATACTATCACCGTAATATGTAGGCAAAACTGAAACAAATGTTCGCAAATATTTTTCTGCTATGTTTACTTCTTCTGGATTTTTTATGGACTCTTGATGACTCAAAATGCGACTTGCAGAAAAGAGGAGCATCAGTAATCGAGATTGATCCTGATCAAAAAAATTGTTGCAGATCACTAAACCGCAATATAGTAAAATAAACCGAAACTGCGTTGCTTTCCAGTCTTTCAATTGATTTAAATCAAACTTTTTACGCTGAAATTCACAGGGTACACTTTTTTCCACAGATTTAAAAAAATTTTTCAACTCTCTAAGGCTCTTCGAAGATAATCGACATTTATGTCCTCCCTTGAACCACTTTTTCACCAAACATTTCATGACTCCAATGCACAATAAGTGCATATAGTCAAGCAAGAAGCCATAAACAATGTCAAAATTCCGGATCTCAAGAATAGGTGATGATTCACCAGGCAAATGGTGCTCTGGATTTTCACGATTAGCAAACGCAGTATGCGTCCGGCGTTTTAAGTCACAATCTGGAAAAATTCGCGTAGTTCCATGTCCTTTGATGATGGATAGACCCTTTACTACGCATCTCTCACAACAATAGAAACCAGTGTGTCCTTTACATTTCTTTAAAAAAGCCCGAGCTGGAGTATCACAGACAAATGCGAGCAGTCTGAAGTCATACTTGTAATCGCCAATCTGAACCCCATTTTCAGTCAAATCATTGATTTCATCAATAAATTCTTCTAAATACTGCGTGGGTGACAAAGGCTTTGAATCACCTTCATACAATCCTACGATAAATGGTCTAAAACAAGAAAAAAAAAATGTATATTATAATATATTGTTTTATTATGTTAAAAGTAAAAATTTTTTTACTCAAAAATATGCTCGCTGTCGAAGATTTGCATGAGGATTGGCCAAAATTGCTGCGTAGAAGTCTTGTAAATAGGACATCCGTCGACGTTGACTAGGACTTTGATGACACTTATTTTCATAGTAGGGACAATGCGTCGCACTAAATTCGGGTAAATCCCAAAGTATCGATATTTACCTTTTGTTTGCAATAGTGAGGTTACGGTTCGAATTGGTGCAAATTCAATGGCGCGTGTGCCAAGTAATGTGGTTGCGCATTTGGGCAAATCGAAACCTTCATTTCTCAAAAAAGCTAGTAATTCGTCTACAAATTTGTTATTTATTGTCGTAATATTTTCTAACAGAAGTTTTTTTAATTTTTCGCGAAAAGTTAGCACCTGAGTAGGTTGATTTCCATTGAAATTGTCATTAAATTCGATGTTTGATATGTCTTGAGTCGATTTTAATGAGTTGAGTGAGTCTGTCAATTTTGTTGTCTCTGGCTCTGTACTGCAGACTGGTAAGGTGGCAATTGGCACTATTTCTGAGAATGACGATGATGCAATTGGCAAAGGCAAATCATTTATGCTGCTAATATTATTTATTCCACTATTGGATGGTAAAGTCATAGACTTATCGGTCATAAATTCACTGAAGGACTCCTTGCTCTCATGATTCGAGCTGTCACTTAATGATGAGGACATTTTCCATGACTCACTAGAATTATTAAGACTATTCGTTGACTCATCTAACTTTCGTCGTTTAAATTTGCGATATTTTTTAACGTGGTAGTAATTAGACATGTCACTGAACAAATAATGTCATACACAAGACCACAATTTTATAACATAACCTTCACTTAGTTTGGTTACACAAAGACTGATATATATTTGAGTCATTGCTATTGATAATATACGTTATCGGGACGTGTAGTTGGCCCAAGGTAGTACCAATATTCTAACCGAGAAAACGACCGAAAATAATCGATCAACTTTATACTATGGGCCCCTTGCTTGGTACATGGTTTTGCCAATTTTGGCAGCGCATAAAATTTATACGATACCCAATATCGACGATTACTTTAGGCCCATCGATGGCTCTATAGTTCTGCCAATCTTGTGCCATGATAAAAATATCAAGTACCCTAAACTTGGTAGGGGCCACGGGCAAGCTGTTGGCTCCACTTAGCCGCCACTATTGGGCCATGACAGTATGGATAACTGAAACTATATTGGCGAATATCATGGTTAGACAAACGAGCCATGACATAACCAGAGGTTAATAAATAATGGGCCAATCGTAAACATTACAGTGCTTTTGAACGACAATGGGCCCAAGATTATACCAATCGTATGCTCGGCGAATGCTTGGCGATTTCTACGCGGGTTAATGTTGTTTATTTATTTATTTATTTTTTCCCTTACTTTGTACCAGATGCAAATCTGATAGATATGCTCGGCGAATGCTTGGCGATTTCTACGCGGGTTAATGTTGTTTATTTATTTATTTATTTTTTCCCTTACTTTGTACCAGATGCAAATCTGATAGAAACTCGATATTCTGTTTACTTACTCTTACCCCATGAAAAATCCGATCGAGACTTTTTTCATTCACTCTTTACCATTTGAATATTTACCTTAAATGGGAATTCGAAGATTTCTTTTTTTTTTTTTGAGTGTTATTTATTTGTTTATCTTTTTCCACTTACTTTTTACCAGATGCAAATCTGATAGAAACTCAATTTTTTCTGTTTACTTACTTTTACCTTATGGAAAAATCCGATCGACTCAATGTTATTTATTTGTTTATCTTTTTTCCACTTACTTTTTACCAGATGCAAATCTGATAGAAACTCAATTTTTTCTGTTTACTTACTTTTACCTTATGGAAAAATCCGATCGACTCAAACACACACACTTTTTTTCACTCACTCTTACCATATGAATATTTGGTGGAAACTTGTTTTTATATTTACCTTAAATGAGAATTCAAAGATTTCTTTTTTTTTATTGTTATTTATTTATTTTCACCTAATAAAAAATTAAAAATCGAGAAAAAATTGACTTCTGAATTTATTATCCTAATAGTGATATTCTTACCTGAAGGTTCACCACTACCTTCTGGTTGTTCGTGTTTCTCTGGTTGTTGTTATTGTTGTTATTTTGCCATCTTTTTTTCCAAAGCCTTATTCCTCTACCACTACCTTCTGGTTGTTCGTGTTTCTCTGGTTGTTGTTATTGTTGTTATTTTGCCATCTTTTTTTCCAAAGCCTTATTCCTCTCAAGCACCCGTCTCAGGTGTGGGAATAATCGCGTCTTTAGGTCTCTGACAACGAAATCCTCTACCCGCCTATGTTCCTCCTCCTCCACCTCATCCTGGTGCTGTTGTTGTTGTTG
>MVJL01010854.1:0-10216 GCA_002156465.1 Macrocentrus cingulum
TTTTTTTTTTTTTTTTTTTTTTAGTATGAGTGACTGTATCAAGCGGGTTTTTTTTATTAATCAAGAAAAAAACGACGAACTTTTCTGCAATTAAAATGATAATTTCTTTGTATATCAAAGATCATCATGCTCGTTTTTTAATAAATTTTATGGTTAGTAGAAGAATTTTTATTTTTAATTAAAAGTGCGTCGAAATGCTCGTTTTTTAATAAATTTTATGGTTAGTAGAAGAATTTTTATTTTTAATTAAAAGTGCGTCGATTCGGACAGTGTGTCATAAGGGCCTGTGTATTTTATTTAAAATTTACGAATTAATTTCTCCAATCACGAGACGAGAAATCCCTTAAAAGTTTTACTGATCGATCAAACGTATAATTTGAAACTGATGTACAATTTTTTATCAAATAGTTGACCCTCACGCCAATACGACCTTAAATCAAATTTTCCAAGAGCAGAAATCAATTTTGTTGCTAACTAATAGTAATAGTTTGTTTTTTTACAAATTGCAGAGTATATAATTTTGACATATTTAATTAGAATATTTCAGATCTATGATTGTCTTTATTTTACCGTATTATTTATTCCTAATGATTTTTTTTTTTTAATTTCATGACGGAAGTTTCAGCTATGAGATGGTCGGGTGGAAAAATTGACATTTCTCTACATATACTTGCAATGAAAAGAAAATTGTTTTTTTTTTTATAGGAAAATAACAAAAAATTATGCTACTGTTAAAAATTAATAAATTATGGTATTTATTTATTGAAATTCAAGGTACTGTAATTTCTCTCTTCCGTCATCGAGTTTTTTTCTTTCCATTTTTCTAGTTAATTAAAATTTTTTATGGCTCATTTTACTTGGTATATAATATTCTGCATAGTTTGTCTCAGAAATATTTTAGAAATTTATTTATTTAAATAATGGAAATTGAAATTTTTCCATCTCATAAAAACATAAATTAAAAAAATCTTTTTTTCAATAAAACAAACGATTAATACAATTTTTTTTCTGCGAGTCTATGATCGAATTCAATAACCAATAAAATGCAGCCTGTAAATTTTCAATAAAATGAAAATTCAAAAAAACTCAATGGCGAAAGCAGCAAAAAATCACAGTCCCATTTCAGTACCTCAAATCTCAATAAATAAATACCATAATTTATTAATTTTTATACTCACATAACATATAGCACTACTTCTCGTTAACTTTTCAACAATAACAATTTGTGATGGTAAGCGATTTATGATGGTGATGTTGCCATCGTTAATTTTTCTCCATTTGAATAATATATCTCAAAATGAAATCTAAAAAAGTCGTTTCCACTATTCTACAATATCACATTCAAGAGTTTCTATTCTTATACTCGCCCTCATTTTTTTGTTTTCTGATAGTAGGTAGGTAAGGGCTTTTTTTACAGCGCAGGATTTTCAATGCACGGAAAAATCGATGGCAGACGATTATATCGGTATAAGCTCGAAACTCACCAAGGCTCGGTGCATGCTCGAATAGAATTTCAGATACGAATTTAATACATTAGAGCTCGAAAGTATTATAAGTGGTCTCAAGAGGGATAAGCCTTCAATAAAGACAAATGTATTTGAATAAAATTGCCCTCAATAATGAAATTATACAAAAAATTTCTCAGTAAAATGAAACTCTTAAATTCATTTTAAAGCTCGTTATGTGAAAATGATAAAAATATGTATCTCAAGTGTATCATACATATACCTACAATCTCATAACAAGCACATTCCTTAAATTCCCTTAGAAGATATATTTTATTGCAGCAGAAAAGTCGCGTCGCTGAGGCATTAAAATAAATTCAGTAAAAATGTCTTCCTGCATTACCTTATCTTATTCCAATTTCCTCTCCAAATCTTTTCGTCGTGCAGAATATACCGTTTTTTTTTCTTGAGAATATTGCTGAGCCCATAGCGCGCATCTTTTATATTTTCAATTGCTTACCCGACATTTTTTAAATTTCTATACATATCCGATGCATTTTTAAATTCGCATAAAATATTATCATACTTATATAATTAAAAATGGAAAAGATGACACAGATTATTTTATATTCTATAATTATTGTATAGGTGATGGAGATTTGAGTTTTATAAATTGAAATAAATACAACCAAGTAATCCGCGCAAAATGTTCCAATATCCGGACATATAGTGCAATAAAAAAAACGATCAAATCGTTGAAAAAAAATATATGTATGTATTTTATTTTATTCCTAAATATATAGATATGTAAAAGAATTTTTTTTCCGAGTTTCAGGATATCATTGGATTTATGGGAATGTTCTTTAAGTCTAGATATTGGAACATATGGTGGAAAAAGGTCTAGCACATGCTGAAATATGCAATCGATGGTTAATTTTCATCAAAAACTGTAAGTATAGTGAAAAAATTTGTCAGTATACTTTTTTGTTATTAATATTTCGATAACTCGCTAAATAATCGAAATAGTAATAAATATTATTAAAGTCAAATGATAGAAACTTAAATTCCCCACAAAAAACGTAGAACAATTTTTTGTCATATTCAACATTGTTTTCGAGATATTTTGAAAAATAAAAATTTTCAAAAATCGATAATTTTTTAAAAACTAAAGGACATACAAAAAAAATTCATCCAAGGTTTTTTGTAGAAAATTTGATCCTCAATCTTTTATTTTGAATAATATTTTTTGTTATCTTGCTTATTTATCGAGTTATCATCAAAAAACTAAAAAACATCTCTGATTATGCAAAATATAAAAACTTAAAAATAAAAAAATTGGAATAAGATAGCAGTGAAAAAATTTCTGTACCTAATTAAAAAATTTAAAAAAAAGTCCCATCGTTTAAATTAATGGCAGGTACTAAAAAACAATCAAATCTGTGTAATTTTTAAACTAATGTTTTCTCGATCTTTCTGCAAATGTCTATAAGACATTTGAAATATTAAAAAACTTATTAGAATTAATTGTCTATACGCTAAAAATATCTATAATAAAAAAAGTTTTAGAAAGTGCATATAATAGTTTATTGAAATACTTTCGTCTTCAAACGCCAGCGGGGTTGACGTCTTTATACAAAGCATATAGAGCCAGAAGTCAACGTGGCAAAAATACATTCTGTATGTGGGACACCTTACAGTGCTTCTATATAAAGTGTGTTCTATAAAACACGTCGAGAATCAAAACTACGTAATACCAAATGCTTTATTGTCCTCAAAAATAAATAAAAAACCATAAAATACGAGTGAAAAACACGAATAAATTATTTTTTACAGCTATTGTCACGTTTACTAATAGCTAGAGCATCAATTTGACCGAGAAACCAAACTTTTTGAAATTATTCTCAAGTGTATATCAAGTTTTACGACTTTACTCCTTATAGTCTAGGAAACAGGGTGACGCGCGGTATTTTTGAACTCTGAGCGACGATCAATGAAAACTCGGGTGTTTTCATCGCGGATATAGGTCATATGAAGGGCATCAACATTGCGGAATTGCGTGGATAAAATACCTATGGAGTTACGTATACGTTAGGGTGCAAAAGTGCCTAAGAGTGCACTTGACTGAAGCACACATGAGCGATCATTATCGCAGGGAGACTCGCCAAGCTCATTCACTGCTGAATGGAAAGCAAACACAGACAGAGTCATGTTGATGTCATGTCTCGGGAAATTTTTAAAATTAAAAAAAAAACCTAAATCAATACAGTGCATCGTGAAAACCATACAACAATGGTAGAAAATTTTTAAAATAGTATAAATTATTCTACAGCGTCGAAAGTGAAATTTTTGAGCTAAAAGGATGCAAAAATTTTCTTTTTTCTTCGATAACTCGGTAAATAAGCGAAATAACGAAAAAACTCATTGAAATCAAATAAAAGTAAACTAAATCCTCTACAAAAAATAAAGAATAAATTTTTACTGAATTTTACTTTGTTTTCGAGATATTTTGAAAAATAAGAATTTTCAAAAATCCGTTTATCTCAAAAACTTTAAAAGATATCAAAAATTTTACTATAGGTTTTTTTGTAGGAAATTTTATTCCCAATCTTTTAACTAGAATGATATTTTTCATTATCTTACATATTAACCGAGTTATCGCAAAAAAACTAACAAAAAAATCACGAAAACGAAATTTCGAAGAGAATCTCTTGGAAAACATTGAAAAAAAAAATTGTTTCAATTTTCTTATCTTAACCAAAAGTCCTGAAACTCATTTTTGATACATTAATATGTTTTTTTATGTAGTTTCTAACGAAAAAAGTAATAATCCAACTGTGCAAAAATTGATTGGTTAATCGTTGCTACTCCTTACAATTTTTTTCGAATATCTATCCGATAACTCTTTGACAGAAAGCGATAAGATGTGTCATATTCATCAACAAGTCCCATCAGATTCCCTCATTACATTCATCCAAATTAAAAGACGGCCATTTCGTATGTTCTCTCATCACAATTGAATCAGCTTCAACTATTATATCCACCTGACCCGATTCCAGTGATATTTTTGATGATGTAAAAACTACCGAGAAGAATCGCGACACATCCATTGTTTGCAAAGATAGAATATATAGCAAAACCAAGGACGACACTTGGGGCGTGTCGACGGAAGCTAACGACGCCTGACGTAAAAATGTATGACAACTGCGGAAGTGAAAAAAAAAAATCATTTGACGATTCTATTCTTCTAGACCTTTGCACAGCAGTGAGAGCCAGGCCCATAATAATACAAACGACAACCAAGTATAATGCAAGAAAATAATTGTTTACACCATTGGAAAAGGTATTTTCAATTATTCCGCATGAAAAATCTAT
This sequence comes from Macrocentrus cingulum, assembly GCA_002156465.1. Lineage (NCBI taxonomy): Eukaryota > Metazoa > Arthropoda > Insecta > Hymenoptera > Braconidae > Macrocentrus > Macrocentrus cingulum. The sequence goes on from MVJL01010854.1 coordinate 4,818, forward strand.
AACTAAATGAGATCTGTATAAATGCTTTGTGTATTCAACGTACAATATGACGAGCACGCAGTGAATTGCGTAGTCAGGAAATGAAAACCCGTTTCTTCCGTGGAGAGGAGATTCGGTTTACGGTATCCTGCGCAGTTCCAAGCGATTCTTCGTCGGCATGATCGCGACACGCCACGATGACCATCAAGACTGCATCATCAGTGCATGTGGGGACACACTGTTTACTCAGTCAACATCAAAACAACACACAAACATATATAAGATCTCTTGCAACTTTGTCACGCGTTGCATGTTGCGTTATTGGATCAGGACGACACGAATAGGACGGAAATGTAGGAATAGACGATGTCCAGAGGGGGAGAAATGGAGCCGGAACGAATTGGATATTACTAATTTGTGAATTATTCGTCAACGAATCGTAACAGAAGCAAAATCGACGCAGAAGCGTTCAGATAAACGGTGGAAAGTGCGTTTTTTTGTTGGAAATAAAAATTAAATACGGGATGTATAGATTATGTAAAATGACTGATGGAAAGTGTCAATGATGTAGAAACTGAAGGTTTATGTTGTCGAGTGGGAAAAGAACGGGTCGTGGCCTCCACTCGCTCATTTCATGTCTTGTAGCCTCCAATTACTCACTATCGATTTGCGTGGCTGTATGACCGACTTGTCTTTCACGATCTATCGAAATGAAAATGATTACTTGATTGCATATATGTATACTGACCATATGATACTTCTTTCTAAGGATTGAATTACCTATTCGAGAGTCTTTCTCAGTTTCGAAAGATCCTGTTTTTAGGAATATATAAGGTGATCCAATCGGTATATTGTTTTAATGATTCTCTGAAATTGCTTTTTATTATATGCGTGGAACATGTATAAAAATCCATTTTTTCGTATTTAAATTTAATTTTTTTTCCATTAATATTTTGATAATTCAATTAATAATTGAATCAATAATGAGGAATGTTATTGAAGTTAAATGACGATTTAAAATTTTTATTCTTAACAAAAAATTTAATTGAATTTTTGCTATATTTTACTTTTTTTTTTTAATATTTTGAAAAATAAGGATCTTAAAAACTGTAAATATCTCAAATACTATAAAAAAAAAATCACAAAAACGACATCATTTTGAAAGTCCTCTTGCAAATATTAATTTAAAAAAACCAAAAAATTATGTCAGTTTTAGCCAAACATCTTCTTAAAATCATTATAACGGATTTAATAAAGCGATTAAAAAAATAAAACGCTTAGATGGCGGATAGTATTTTTCTTAAAAATTAAAAATTTTAAAAAAATGACAATTATAAATTTCAAATAAATGGTAACATAAAAAACTGGAAATTAAAAATTATAAGTATAATATCTTCTCGATAGAACTCACATCGAAAAATCAAAATCCCCCAAAAATTACCAGTCCTTCGTATTATCTATTTTTAATTAATATCTCCCCAATAAAACATGCATGTGAAAATGCTTGAACCCAGAAAAAATGATCATTTCCTCTATAGATTGCCATGTAATATAGTCTTAAATGTTTGTTTAGGGTTGATATTTTTTCTACAATCAGTTTCTAGAGTTTCAAAAACACCTAAAAAAATCTACAACCCCCCTCGCGTCGTTTTAAAGACCATCGCCTACTGTTGAGATATCCAACTAATCCAAAATTCATGGGAAATTTCCATGTAATCTATGTTATTTTTCTTAGAGCTGGAGAGTAAAAAAAAAAAAATTCAGTAACACAGTGACGTTGTTTTTAGCTATTATTAGCTATACAAAAAAACTTTATAGAATAAGTATAATTCGCCTATAGCGAAATGGGTATGCACATTATGCTAGTTCTATACTATAAAATAAACACTCAATATTTAAGTATAAATATCACTGCAGAATGGAATTTGATCTATTTTTCATTTTCATTAAATTTCACTAATTTCCAAATGAATTAGATTAAAAATCCGTAACAAAATTTAAAATTTTTAATTTTTCTACCCTTTGTACAGTATTATAAACCCTTTAATTAATAAATTTAAAAAAATTCCAGTAATTATAAAATTGTTTCAAACAAAATTAATATATACGCATAATATATTCCAACATTTCTATTGTTCTTGAAATACCTAAAAAAAACAAAGTTGTCCCACATAAACGGAGCTCATCGCCGCCCGTTCGGGGGGGTCTACGATTAGAAACGATGTAATGAGAACGCGCGGGAGCTCGATGCACGCGGAGAGACGATGAACGAGTGTGGAGCAAAAGTTGGCAGCATCCAGCGACGACCCACGCATCGCTATATACCATGGCTTGGCGTAAAACGCTAACCATACACACGGTACATCCTCATTAACGTGGAGGATCCCTGCAGCGTAATTTATCTACGGAGCGGTTTTTTATTTTCTATAGCACTCAATTAATTCGACTTTGGTGCAGCCGTGTGAAAGATGCATCACACGCCAGATGAAAAAATCTCGTTATTTCGTATAGGTATATACATATGTAGTAGTGCAACCCCATTCCGCAACGTCGGTAAAATCAAATTCTTCAGAGAAGCGTAATAAAATTCAATCCGCAAGGATTTTATCTCCCTCATGACAAACCCTCTTGTGAGTTAATCTAAAATCAATTTTCACGTCACGTAAGCCGAAAATCTATTCGACGTAAACTTGACAGAAAAAGACACCCCAGAGATCGCAGTACGGGTGAAATGGGGCGCGAGGGCGCCACCCGCTACTTCTCAACAGCGCATCTGCAACAAGATACTTATTCCAAGCACACGCTACTTCGTTTAATTTCCACTTTCAAACAAGCTGACTTGCCAAAAAGCGTTCTAACTTTCTCTGGCACTCTTATCTTCACCTTAATGATATAAGTCATCTCGAATAAATTTAGTTCTAAAAAAGTTTTAGAACATTATGATCAATTTCAAGTGTTTTTATAAAGAATATCGTGGCTGGGATCGAGTCTACGCCAAAAAAAAAAATTCGAACAGCCGTAAAAAATGAAAATAAATAATTAATCATAACTAAACAAAAAAAAAGTACGCATAAAATTATTTTTAAAATGAAGATTTAAGTTTCGTGAATAGAAAAAAAAATATTAACAATAATTGAACCAAAATTCATCGAGTACCATTTTAAATAGAAACATTTGCGAAAATGGACTATATAGACAACGGTAGAGCACACCCTACTTATTGCTTCGCGTAAGGAGTGTGTAATAAGCATCAGGTATTTAGGATGATTGGATGACCATAAAAATCACAAAAGTATTGAATAACCCCAAGAGTAATATTAAATAATATCGCTTATAATTCGCACGATCGTTTGTCAACCCCGAAAAAAAATGTTTCAACTGCATTATCGAGCTTATTTGAATTAAAAAAAGGTTAATTGTATATAATTAAATGTCTTATTCATTATTTAATATTTTTTAGAAATTTTTAACCCTATAAAAAATTTTTAAGTCGCGTATAAGTTTTAAAATTGTCAAAAATGATCGAAATTTGATTGAAAAAAATTTTCATTTTCTATATAATGAGTTTTTTATCGACAATAAATTAGATTTTTAAATTAAGAGTTAATTCCATGTATGGTCTTTCGGGAATTTCAAAAATTTTTAAATAAAAAAAATTTTCTGTGTAGTTATTCATAAATAACCTCTATTGCAACATGGAGGTGAAAATTTGACGAAATAAATTTAGACTTAATTATTTAATGTAAAGAAAGTTTGGAGATTTTCCAACGATTTTTTTCAGGTGATGTGTTATTATAGTTTACGTGTACATATACCAGAGGATCATCACAAAAGAAAAGCCCTACATGGCGACAACAACAAAACAAGAGAGCTTAAGAGGTCGACGCGTCACTCGCTCCACCTAAACGCACACTCTTCCGTGGGTCCGTGGGATAGTTCTCATCGTGTGTTATTATCATTGTCGCCGTTTCACTCCTTGTTGCACGCATTCCAGTGAATACTGAGTGAACGATATACTTACATTACGAAATGAGCACGCACAAAAGCTACTCTCTCAAAATCTACCGATGAAAATCTCATCATTTTATTATGTGTATGTATATACGACGAACAATAGTTCATATTTTATATAAGTGTCCACATTTAATTTTTGTCATTATATCTCTTTCACCGTATTTTAATACTTTCCATAAAAACCACAGTCGTTTCTTTAATTAAAGCTAAAACAATAATGAATAAAAAAAATTTTTAACGACGCACATTTCTAAATTGATTTAAATGCAAGAAAAAATTTCTTTTTCATTTTTAAGTATACATACAACTTTTGAATCATAAATATTATCTTGAAACGAACAGATATTGAGTATTCTAATAGAATAATTTTCAGGTTTAGTTCAAGATTGTATCGGCGTGAGGGTCAACTAATCAGAAATCGATAAAAATTTGTATATCAGTTTCAAACTATGCCTTTGATCGATCAGTAAAATTTTGGAGGGTTTTGTCGTCTGTCAGTGGAGAAATTAATCCGTGAAGTTTGAATAGAATACACAGGCTCTTATGGCACTGTCTGAATTGACGCACTTTGAATTAAAAATAAAAATACTTTTACTGACCACAATTTAATAAAAAAACGAGCATCATAATCCTTGGTACACAAAGAATTTATAATGATAATTGCAAAAAAGTCCGTCGTTTTTAACTTTTTTTTCTTGATTAATAACAAAGAAAACACATGATATAGCCTCATACTCAAGAAAAAAATTATTCAAGTTCGCATGAATATCCAAATCTATGCTGAAATATTTTAATCATGAAATTAAATACATATTGTTGGTTTATAAATATATCTGTAAAAAATTTTCATTTCCTTTAATTGGTATGGCCAAAATACTCAAAGATAGGGCGCCAATGCTGTCACGCTACAAAAAATAACTCACACGGTATTACAACCTTAATGCAATTTTTTTACCAAAAATATTTTTCAAGGGAAACCCCTGGGAAATCTTGCTATTTTCGTGATTTTTGCACACCCCTTGTGCAAAGCGTATTTTATAAAAATTACCGCTATGTATAGACTATATAGAGATGTGCTCTGCATGATTTAACCATTAATTTTAGTTTTTTGATGATAACTCGGTAAATAATCAAAATAACAATAAAATTCACTCATGTTAAATGATTGGAGATAAAATTTCTTACAAAAAACGTCAAGAATTTTTTTTCGTATCTCCAATACTTTTTGAAAAATTTTCAATTTTTCAAAATTCTTATTTTTCAAAATATCTCAAAAACAAAGCCAAATATAGCAAAAATGTATTGTTAATTTTTTTTAAGAAATTTAATTTCCTATCATTTAACTCGAATGATATTTTTCGTTATCTCACTTATTTACTGAGTTATCGAAAGATTAACAAAAAATA
>MVJL01010855.1:0-13145 GCA_002156465.1 Macrocentrus cingulum
CGTAAATAACGTAATCAACCGTGAACAATACTGAGGAGAATTGACGAGTTTCAAGTTTACGCGAGATTAATCATGTAATTATCAATAACAGCGAATTTGTTGTGAGAACCGCGCTGTCGCTGTCTCTCTCGCACTCACGGCGTGAAGCGCCGCGCACACCAATCGTACTATCTCACTCGCACTTGTGGCGCTGTCGCCACCCGCACTCACACACGCACACCGCGACCAGGAATTGTCGGTTTTTCTACACACCAATCGTACTATCTCACTCGCACTTGTGGCGCTGTCGCCACCCGCACTCACACACGCACACCGCGACCAGGAATTGTCGGTTTTTCTACAAATAACTACGGGTATTTAATTGAATTAAATAATCAAACACTCAGGAGAGGGTTTGTGCGTTTTCAACGACGCCAAATGACAATAAAAATCACGATCACCGCGAGCCTCGTGTCACGGTAGGCCACAGTGCCGGCCACGTACCTCTTTATCTCGTAATTTCAGCAGAAAAGACAATAAAAATCACGATCACCGCGAGCCTCGTGTCACGGTAGGCCACAGTGCCGGCCACGTACCTCTTTATCTCGTAATTTCAGCAGAAAAGGGCTCCAGCGGGATCTCCAACGTCCTCAGGCGTGATGGTACACGGTAGGCCACAGTGCCGGCCACGTACCTCTTTATCTCGTAATTTCAGCAGAAAAGGGCTCCAGCGGGATCTCCAACGTCCTCAGGCGTGATGGTAGGCTTCCGCGTATAGGTCTCGTCCACCGGAACAACGTAAAAATCGTCAAAAAAACCAACAATAGTGTCAGGAAAACTTATCAAAACAAGCGCGTGTGTCAGGCTTCCGCGTATAGGTCTCGTCCACCGGAACAACGTAAAAATCGTCAAAAAAACCAACAATAGTGTCAGGAAAACTTATCAAAACAAGCGCGTGTGTCGGCGGTCAGACTCGGAGTGTCGTTCCCACGGGGTCCACACGCACGGAAAACCTCACCGTCGGTGTCCATTATCAAAACAAGCGCGTGTGTCGGCGGTCAGACTCGGAGTGTCGTTCCCACGGGGTCCACACGCACGGAAAACCTCACCGTCGGTGTCCCCGTGAGGTGCTGCTCTCTGGTGACTGCTTCGTCGTCCTTCGGTGCCCCGCTCGTGCCCTCGAATAGTATGGCGTCCTGGCGGGCACCATTCAAATGCGTAACCTTGTCACTCTTGCTTCCTGGCGTGATAAGCGTGTCCTTACTTCGTGTTTAAAACACTCAGGAGAGGGTTTGTGCGTTTTCAACGACGCCAAAAGACAATAAAAATCACGATCACCGCGAGCCTCGTGTCACGGTAGGCCACCGTGCCGGCCACGTACCTCCGGCCACGTACCTCTCAGCAGAAAAGGGCTCCAGCGGGATCTCCAACGTCCTCAGGCGTGATGGTGGGCTTCCGCGTATAGGTCTCGTCCACCGGAACAACGTAAAAATCGTCAAAAGGCTCCAGCGGGATCTCCAACGTCCTCAGGCGTGATGGTGGGCTTCCGCGTATAGGTCTCGTCCACCGGAACAACGTAAAAATCGTCAAAAAAAACCAACAATAATGTCAGGAAAACTTATCAAAACAAGCGCGTGTGTCGGCGGTCAGACTCGGAGTGGAGTTCCCACGGGGTCCACACGCACGGAAAACCTCACCGTCGGTGTCCCCGTGAGGTGCTGTCCTCTGGTGACTGCTTCGTCGTCCTTCGATGCCCCGCTCGTGCCCTCGAATAGTATGGCGTCCTGGCGGGCACCATTCAAATGCGTAACCTTGTCACTCTTGCTTCCTGGCGTGATAAGCGTGTCCTTACTTCGTGTTTAGTGCCCTCGAATAGTATGGCGTCCTGGCGGGCACCATTCAAATGCGTAACCTTGTCACTCTTGCTTCCTGGCGTGATAAGCGTGTCCTTACTTCGTGTTTTCGTGTGCGACGTCGTCGCAGGAGTGCCCCAGGGTGTCGTTGGTCCTGGGGGTTGTCCGTGGCAGGTCTTTCGTGGTTTCCAGTGCGTGGTATCGACGATTTCCTTAGTTCTGCGGCGGTTTGTGGCGAGGCTCGGTAATCGCGCGGTATTTGTTGTTATTTTTCTTGTTTCAATAACTCAAAGTCAAATCCCTAGCCTATAATCGTTACAGTTTTGTCGCGGGTTGACGAAAAACGAGACAATCCTGGCGCGACCCGGAGCATAAGCGCCGACAACGCGTGAATTAGGATTAACTTCATTGATAAACAATTAATTTACGTCCTGACGTGGCTACACCACGTCACAATATATATCAAGAAAAGTTAAATTTATTCGTCAAAATTTCAGACATGCACGCTGGCTACTGCTTTTTCGGAGAGTGTGCTCGGTTTGCATATCGTCAAATAAGTCCAGTTGTCGTGTGAGATAAACCACAAGGTTTGAAAATTTCAATTCAATGCTTTAAATGTCTTTTATATTCAAATACGTATCATCACTATTCGTTGTCTGTCTGAATTTGATTTTTTCAGACGTAGAAAATTTATTTTCGGACCATCACGTCACGTGAGATTACCGGGATGTGCTCTATCGCCAGCTTCTACATATCGGACTCTTTTGTATGATTTTACCATAGATCACAAACGCATGAATTACTATTTTCAATCAATATCTCATTTTCGCATGCAACTACAAAAATATTATTCCATTCACTCATGAATAAGGTCTTAATTCAACGTTCAAGTCATCGTTTTATAGTTGATTTCATTTAGTTTATCGGGAGTTGGAGGAAACCGGTCAAATCGAGTGGATGGATCTGGATACGGATGAGGATGAGCAGCACAGCATCGAAATGCAACTGCCGTTCATCGCTAAAGTCATGGAACAGTGGGTCAATCAATAATTGCTACGGCATTGCACAGAGATAAATACCATTCTTTTGTTATTTTAGTATTATTGATTTTATAGCTGTAGAAAAAAGATCTATTGTAAAATTTCTCTAGAACTCTATATTTTCCGAGATATTTAACATGATATTGAGTTTCGAAAAGTTTTTTCTTTTATATATATACTTCGTATTTATTTTAATGGATTAAATAGAGTTAATTTCAGGAAATGGATCTAATTGAAACGTTGAATCTCGCCTCATTTACGGAGTATTTAAAAAATTTAGCAATGCAATTTGCGGTCGACATCCCATTGGTGTTTTGCTGCAGGTAGATAATTTTCTATTTTCTCTTTTACTCTGTGACAAATAGCATAAAATTTCAATCAATACGGATAATGAAATTTTTATTTTACGCAATTTGAAGTTTCAAAGAGAATTGCAATGCTCAAAGGATGAATTTAAAATTCCTGATTCCTGAAGTACGCTTAAAGCAGTCAATGCAACAGTATGAGCGACAGCTCTGTCAGTTACGCAAGTGCTTCCCTGGTGCTTCAGTGACAAAATTCATTAACATTATTCTTTGTTAGACATTTTTCTTTTTTCTCCATTTAATTACTCCATACATGCATTGACATAAAATCACTTATCCAGAAGAGTGCACTCATGAGAAGTCTGCAGATATATACATATATATAAATGCTACACTGTCCGTGCGCCGCTACACTGTGTACGTATAGATACATACAATTATTATAATTGTGCAATTTTTTGCCGGTAGCCGGTGTTGTGTGTTGTGTTCATTTTATTCGTTGAAGCTTACGTTTTTAGTGAAATCGGCGCAATAAGTTACTCGTAGTACAATTCGAGTCGTAAATTAAAGAAAGAAATTGTGTTTATTAGTAAAATATTGTTATTGAGCAACATTATTTTTAACTGCGCTTTGAATCTTAATGTCTAGTCTAGAAAACTGAATTTTTTATAATAAAATTCAATCTTTTATGAATTTTTCCAGAATTTTATTAATGTCGGCTGATTTTTGGGTATTTTGGTTGCTTTTTTCCAGAATTTCCAATCTTGGTCTTGTTGATTTTTAGCGTCACTGGTCGTCGTTGGGAAGTTGTCACATTAGTTTTAGGTGGTGAAGGGACATTAACAGATTTAGGGTTGTCGTTGTCAGCGCCCTTCAAAGAATCGCGATCCATCGGAAGGGTATTACGTCCTCTGAGTAAATTTCGAATATCATGGAATTTCGGCTGATTTTGAGGTTGTTGTTTTGTTTGTGTGATCGTTTTTCCAGACTTGTGGACCTTAGTTTCAGTCGCAGGTGATCGTAGGGACGATGTCGCTTTATTTTCGGATAGCAAAGGGGCCTGAATCAATTTCGAGTTGTTGTTATCAGGGCAGTCCGGAGAATCGTGATACGTTGATGAACCAGGATGTTCTATGAAGAAAATTCAATCATTATGAAATCAGCACGAATGTTGATTGATTCACATTTTTTCTAAAACATATTGCGATTAAAAATTATTTATCTTTCATTAGACGATTGTCCTATATATGCTTAACCTTAATCCTGCTTTAGGATATTCTTAGCAGTTAAATCTTCGATCTATCGCATCGTTATTTCTCAGCACGTACTGTTATAGGGGCTCATTGAGGGTGTCTAGATTACACAGGCGTGCGAATAATCAGGCTCGAGATCTCGAGTGCGTTTAGCCTGCAGCGGACTATCTGATAGATAACAGAGCATCTCCGTAAGATCTATTCCCAGAAACGATCACAGTTATTTCTCGGTCACAAATTTATGTTTAATATTTAATGACGCTCTTTGTGGCGGGAATCAAGCGAAGAGTCAAGGCGAATATCGACTCACAAAAAAAAAGACTGGGTATATCTCTCTCGTGATATATAAAGTAAGAAAAAGTTAAATTTACTGTTGCTAATTAAAATATTTAAATTTCACAATTTCATTCTAGGCGTCGCTTCTCATAATTGAGCCAATTGTGGATATAATTCAGCATGAGTCGCTCTCGAAGATTCGGACACTTTGCACGAACAGCTTCTGCAATTAACTAAGTTGATTTGTTACCTGCATTTAGCTTTAAACGTGTCAGAGTACTTACCCAAAATGAGACGAAATGTGTTTGGAACAGATGCCAATTTAATTCTATCAGGAGCATCGTTAATCGTCAGCTGCTGGGCCAGGGAATCGGACAATAATGCTTCCAAAATGACTGAGACATTCGTCTTCTTATTCGTCGAATCCAATGCCACCAACTCTTCCAACTGCTCAGATTAAGGAAAAAGAGTTGATTTAAGAAATTTATGCTTTGAACATGAGATAACTTACTCTTGTCCGAAAAAATCAGGATTCTCCAATTTTTTCTCAAAAGCCGTTAATTTTTCAACACTGTCGATTTAATTACCTACCGGAGCACAACAATAAAATATGAAATTGGAATGGAAACCTTTTCACTGACGGGTCACTGGTTGATTGATCCTGGATATACGGGGATATATAAGTCGATGGATATATAAGTCTACTGACATGGCAATAACTCGGCAGCATTGCCAAGTGCTTACCACGTTTTAATGTAGGTGACTCGGTTTCAATTGCTCACGATGATGCCAAGCTACTCGCTGTGTTTTACACAACCTCCAGGCTATTTAACCGAGTATGAAGTAATTATATTGATGGAGAAACATGGTATCGGCGCGCCATACCTCGAATCCCGTTCACATAAATAATATTTGCATCAGAAAGTACGTAACCGTGGTTGCCGGACGAAAACTCATGCCGACATCTCTCGGAATTGTTCTTGCGAAAACACGGTTATCAAAAGGTGAAATACTACAGGTATCCTGTGCGAAAATATTAATTTTTTTTCTAATGTATAAAACCTTTCAAAGATTGATCCGCACGTTGTTCTACCGACCGTGCGATCGACTATGGAAGAGCAGCTCAGTTGAATTGCCCGTGGACAGTCACATTTTTACGCAGTTTTGAAACACACTGTCGAAATTTACAAGCTAAAGTTTAGTTATTTTGTTCAGAATATCGAGGGCATTGATCAACTGTTTAACGTGTCATTTTCACCACTGTGATCGACGGGAAAAACGATCTCTGTCATGCTGTGAAAAAAAGAAAATAGATAAATAAAAATCACATGCACTCTGCATCATCGTATATTCCTTGCAGCTAATGCATAAATTAGCACGCAAACAAACACACCACTCAATTCAGCAGATACTTTTACAATTATTTTGCCATGTAATAATTTTATCTGATGAAACTATATGTAAAATCATATGAAAATTAATAAATTAATTCCACCGACGTGGATTATTTTTCATTGATGTCGGACAAACCGAGATTCACACACTGAATTATATATACTATAAATATTACCGTTAACATTCCTAGAATAAACTTCAATTAAAAATAAAAAATTACCATTAACAAAGAACGCTACAGGTGCTCTTTTGAGACATGCATCGATGACTTTACAATTTATGATTTTCGACTGATCGCTCGATTGCTCATCTCATCTTCGTGTGTGTCCATTTTATCTCATTTGGATTCACTGTCACGAATTCAGCAGATCTAGTTGACTCGATGCACTTTTGTGTCGGTTCAATTTTCGTTGCTGCAGCTAAAGATCGTTTTTTTTTTAAGGTGGCGATTGTCGAAATGAAAAAAATTCCGTAAGTTTACATTGATTAGTCTGGCAGTCTTCTAGGAATAAGTCTTGAAAAAAAAAGATCATGTAAATTAAGACATTATTCGCGGAATGGAAATCAATAAAATCATTGCCAACGCGGCTTCTTTACTGTCGGTCGGAGCTCGCACCTGTGATATTTATCGTGACGACAACCAAAATTGTATCGTCAATTATCTTTTACATCGTTCGGTCCTTTGGAAAACTAATTCGCGGAATGTAAAGTGTGAAATTCGCCTGATCTAATCATCTAATTATTTCGGTGCGGATCTTGTTTTCGTCGGAAAAGTCACCTTGAACATTGACTACGCGGATCACGTTGTGCGGCGGCAGTGCGCGGCTATTCACACGGCTTTTACACTCGGCTAAAAACTCTAAACAATAATCGGCTTCGGCAAAACTCAACAGTGTATCAACAAAGACATTAGTATGAAGATTACTTAATTATTGTAATTTTTGGTGGGCCTTCCGCCCGAGCAGGTGGCATTTAGCCACTCTGCCAATAAAACCAGTGATTTTCTTTTTCTTAATTGTATTCCGGACTACACAAAATTTTATTCCTTGACCTGCCAGTTCCAGAGTTTCCCATACGGCTACTTAATTCAACAAGTTCCTTCAATAGTTGATCACGGAATTTCGGACACATTTCTTGGGCTGCTGTGAATGTTTCTGTAATGAATAATTATAATTACTTATAAATGTATGAGATGCGACCACAGCAAACGACGTTTACAACTAAAGGAAGGATGTATCAACCTCCTAACCGTTAGTATCTAAATCGAATTTTGTTTAACTGCATCTAACGGCAGCCGACGCATTACGTATTCATTTAAAGTCGTCGGTTAAAGGGTATCTGGCGGATATTGGGTAATTATAGAACCATTGTCACACCACTTTAGCCACTCGAATGGAACAATTATGACTTGCAGTTGTAAGCCTTCTTTAAATTTGACGGTGGCATAATCCGACTCTAGAAAAAAAAAACGATGCATTCACTGAATAAGTGACCAAAATATCCAACTAATCACGATAGCACTTTATGATGTGATAAAGATCAATCATTCCGCAAAGTCAGCCGCCTTAGTAATAATTAACTCGGATGAGGCTCCCATTTAAATAATGTAAATCACCTCCCGTCGCTGATCTGTCTCGTTCCAAATTCATTATTTAAATGATGTCAAGGATAATATACTTGTTTCTGCTTGCAAGTTGTTACGCTTTGCCTTGATCCTTCTCCAATGCTTTATTTTCGACCAAAATCTGATCACGAATTTCGGGCAAGAGTTCTTGTGCCTTCTCGAAACATGCTGCAAAAGTGCAATTATCATTTAATGCAAAGCATAGAATTAAGTTTTGGTGGTTAAAACTTACCGTCTTGCAGGAATATTTTCTTGACATTCTAAAACGTCCACCCACCGTGGACCACATCATCCGGAAGATAATTATTCTTAATAAACTCAGTTCTCTGAATTTCATTAACCAATAATCGTGGTGGCCACAGTGACGCGTAATTTCCACTTTTTAGATTCATCATCCATGTTGTTGGAACAATGACTGGCATCAAGTGACAGTCATCACAATCGAGTTCAATAATAGAAAATTTGATTGCGGTCGTTTTTTTTTTCTTCGTTCCTCTTTTACTCTTTCCTAACATGCAGTTTCTACGCAAAGTCACGCAAAGTCATGTAAACAAAAGCTAAAGTAATAAAGTCTTGATCATACTGAAGTTAGTTATCAATCGATTCATCTCGAATGGCCTCTCGTGAGCGGATATCCAACTAACCTTTTTGGTCATTACTTAAACGCGGAAAAAATTCAAAATCTTAAGTTCAGTAAGGCGCGCGCGGTAACGTTAAATGTCGTCAATAAACATTTGGTCAATATAAACATGAAAGTAATCAACGTCGTGTTTTGCGATTTGATTCTCGCGTTTAAGATTTACTATGTTGTTAACATAATTTAACGAACTCGAGTAGGTGGAGAGAATTCCCAATATCTCGGTGAAACAGTGATTCACAAAGGAAAAATATAGAAAATTAAATACTGTGAGACCAATTGGAACTGACTGTGTGGCTTAATCACTGTGAAGCATGTATATAATACTCATACGATAGTTCAGCTACTGTGACCATTAATGAATGAGTCCCTTACACACTCCCTACATATGTTATTCCATGCAACCCTCACATGACTTTAAAGAGAAATGAAAATACTTTGGATGATTATAGGATTGTTGATGGTGAGTTTGAATTCGATTACGAGGTACCAGTCGAAATAACTCAATCTTCGTTTTTCAAAACCTCCAGCTGTGCCTTTGTTAATGTCTTTTCTTTTGTTGTTACCTAATTGCACTGGTTATAAAACTTAACCAGAATGTATTTCAAGATACTTTCTCAGCTACATCGACCGAAAATTAGTGCCCGCTAAAATAATTGGCAGCAGGAAGAAGGATGAGCAATTAAAAAAAACCAGAGACGACGAAAAATATTGGGCTATCGCGTCTAATCTTTCGATTCAAGGTATATGCAGAATACAGGCACTTATGCAAAAGCCCACTTAACATGTTAAAATCCTCAGAATCAGCCTGCGTAAGGACACCCGGCTGCTGGATAAACTCTCTCGGGATGTCGGTGCATCAGTAAGTCTTTAGCAACATTTTCGAGTCTATCTAGTCGCCAAATTGGACTAAAATAAAGTCTGAGCTGCCGCGACCATTTAGTCGCGTCAAGTACTCGACTGACGCAGTATTCCTCAGCGGACAGGACCTTGGAGAGTCACGCACTCTCGAGACGCCACTGTCAGAATGAGACTACGGCAATTTACTCATCATTAATAGGACATCGAAAGTTGCCGTCATTACACTGCAAATATTATACTGTAATACTGCTCATACTTTTATTTTTACTGTTTTTTAAAAATAATTTAGATGGAAAATCGCCGCCAATCGCAATCATCTAATTCTTATCGTCGGTCACAGCGACCTGGCGAGGCAACTGATGGTGAGGACAATGGCAGCGGACCTAGGATTCAGCCCGGAGGTGATGCCTGTGGGCCACCGGTAAGTAATATTAGAATTTTTTAAAATTGATTACCGCATTTATTGAGGGAAAAGATATAAATTTTTCCCGTCGCAGTCTGTCGGTCGGTTGGTCAAGGGTCATGCGGCGTGTCATTATTTTAATACCGGACGGTCAGGCACTGCCGCTTCCCGGTGAAAAAATATATTTTCAAACTGAAAATGTTCGTTTTTCAAGTAATTAGTACTTTTCCAGATTGTTCAATGATTATTTATTTTCAGCAAGCCATTACTCCGACTCGGGGAGAAAATTCGCCGGGGCCTTTTGCGTCTTCATCCGAAGAATTTAGGACCTATGTGTTCGATGGAACCCGAATGTATGCAATCACTCGTCTTTCTAACGTGACTGAAACCAACGTGAGTTTATAATCATTGAATTACACTTTATATCAATTCAAAGTGATAAATGAAATTAGTTTAAATGTTTGCGTGTATTTCAGCCACTAGTGCTGTTCTGTATGCTTAAAACAGATCGCAGGACGATGCAAATAACCATCAAATGAGTTGACGAGATGGCCAGAAATGATATCCCCATTATCTGCGGCTAGCCGGGATGATTGTGGACAAAGGATTGGAATGCTTGCGACGACAATTAGTTGAACGGAGCAATTTTGATGATGTTGCAAAGCGTGAAATGCGCCAACATTGTTTGGAATTGTGGCCAGGGTATGAGACATCAATCCGTCAGCATGAGCGTAATGTTCTCGTGCGCTTGTTTGAAATGATACACGAATTGATGCGCCACCAAACTAGAGTGTTAATAGTGCGGGCAGTACCAGGAAAAATGGATCGAAAAGTGCCTTGCCGGAGTTTAATATTCTGCGGACTGGATTTCGTGGCTTCTCGAACACGTTCACGGGCATCTCAAGTTGCCCAAAGTACCTGTTATTGAGAAGTGTCGTTGAATTAGTTGGTCGTAGATCATCAGAAAACATCAATTTGCTATGTAAGGCACGAGATATTAATACCAAAAATGTATGATATATATTTAATATTGATATAAAAAAAGGAGATAACCTTATCAAATACAAATATAATTTCAGGGTCGAAACCTCAAAGCAGTGGAGGCAGTAATGCAAACGGAGGTAAGGGTGGTCAAGCATAGACTATCAAGACCACCATCAGAGGGTAACGCAGCTAGTAATAGTATAGAGAGTGTATTGGCACAAGACGAGGGCAAGCACGAGTGGCATTTCGAGCACGTCTTCTACCAATAATCTCTCGATGTGTGCCTTCGGTGCCAATCCGACGCACGATGACAAGCAGTCTACACAGGAGTATTTGCTGTACTCACAATAAAATTGTACTCACGGTTAAATTGCCGATAGTCAATGATCCACAACACCAGTCGTCAAAGCATCTTACGCCCAAAGCATTAAACAATCATCGAAAAACGACAAACAGCTCGGCCACGAGCAGTTTGTGCTCTAGTTCACCACATCATCGCTCGTTGCCGCGTGCGCCCAAAGTCTTAGCTGCAGCGCCCGCCGGTGGCTCTTCCACTTGGTTTGACTGTTGTAGATCAATCATATGTATGGATGTGGCAGAATACTGTCTTACGGCTTTTGCCATGCTCTCACGTCGACACAGCAAGTCTATTTGACACGTGATGATATAGCTGCGTGTCTCAAATCACATGATCCTGTGATGCTGCATTAGATTATCACTGTAGGGCTACCGAAAAATTTATAGCAGTCGTTCACTCCACCGGTCAACAGTATCCTCTGCCAAACTCCAAGGTTCCTCTTGGTGTCTCGCCATCCAAGATGATTTATGAAATGGACTCTGTGCACGCCTAATATCAGTACTTCGATCATTGACGTGGTGAAGAGTGAATTACGTCATTGCCTATGTAAAGATGCAGGGAGTCTCGACGTAAGGTGGCTTATTATGGGTTAAAAACCGAGATGGATTGGAGTACGGAAGGATTATCAACAGATCGCTGTCTGCATGCGAGAGACAAAGGACCCACAGAACAATATAAAATCCAATATTAAATTCACCGGATCAACATTTTTCAACTGGGATATTTGACATACGAACTTCCTTTTCCTTTTACGAAATAACTACGTACATATTCATCGGAATTGTTCAATAAATGACTTGACATCGACAGCTGCACCAGTCACAGGGCTTTAGAGATCAATCAAAGTTACAATTCCATGTTGAATCGAAACTCGAGCATGACTGTGTATCCAGGATCTCGCGACGGTGACTTGAGCGATCAAAATTCAATGTGATAAAGTTCAAATGGTGATGTGGCATGTATTGGAATATGTATACAGTCTATAGATGAAACAGAAGAGCGCCAATCACGATGTTATTCAGGATTGATTCGCTAGAAATGACTTAAATATGGATATCTTAATATAATTATTCAAATATCAAAATATAATTATTCTGCAGCTGATGACAGACAACGTTTCGCTGTCAATAATAGTGAAAGATATGAGCCTATTTCTGAAATGCACAGGTCATATTAAAACGACGTAAAACGTTCAATGACCGGTAATTCTTATGCTATAGATCACTTTGACATGGGAAAGGTGACGGCTTCGAAGATTTATCTCATTAACTTGCACGAGGGATATAAATTGATAAGAGTGTCGTTAATCGTTTGGCAAAAGGCACTGTTTTCGACTTCGGAGCGTGATTGTACTTGAGGAATCACTAGGAAATATTACGTGCATTTATACATTTTCGCTACAGGTCTTAATTGATGAAATATATATTTTGAATTTTTTTTATTCAAATATAAATATGTCTTTGAAACTATATCAGTAAAAAGCGATATGAATTTTCCCGCCTTACACCCTTACCCCCTCTATACTCACAAACACGGTGTGAGTCATGAATACATGTGTTTATTTTTTCCCTTCATCAATTTTAGGGTTAAAGTTTTCGCCGTGAACTAGAGGACCATTCCAGTCGTGACGGGTAGTGCTTAATAATTAATAAAATAACCAACTCGTTATAGACTTACAATGGTTACTTATGCAATTGTACTAATCAATTGTGAATACGTAGGAGAAAATCAAAAAATAGTGCCATTAAACTGGATGCATAAGGAATGCTCTCAACTACAAACTTTTTATCCTCCTCGCTATATGCCAGCTACTGCGGTGGAGGAGTTACTCCAGAAACAATGTTTTCCAGATCATAGATATTGTTCATGGTCTCGATTTCACATTTCAGGGCTTTTTGGAAATGATTGGAAATAAAAAAGTTAGAAGCTGGATATGACTCTGGGCAAAAAGGATTTCAAGCCAACATTATCTTGTCCTCCGTGGGTTGGTCAACCAATCAAACTCCTAAAAAGTTTGTTATTCCGACGCCTTTGTATTTTTATAAAAAAATTGATTTTTTCCAGAACTCGGACCTCTACCAAATGATCAGTGGATGACTGATCGAAAAATATCAGACTTATCGGAGCGAGCAAGCGTTGATTACGATACTAACCCAGTGGTCCACAACCCGACAGCT